>PVKC010008876.1:0-27534 GCA_004027635.1 Crocidura indochinensis
AGGCATCGCTCCCCCTGTCAAAGCAAGACCGTTGGCACTCCTTGTACACTTGGCATACTGGTGTACTCCTTGTATTCCTTGGCACTCCTGGTACAAAGAAAACCTGCACTATTGCAAGCCATACCCCCCCCGCAAAAGACCCATAGCTTCCCAGGGTGCTGGCACTATTCTTGCAACACAGGACCCATTGATAAGCAACTGTCTTTTTCAAATATGTGCCCTGAAGGCTTCGTCCCTGAAAGATCTCCCCTTGCCTACCTATGGAATTGAATAGAACGTGACTCTTTGCAGACTATAATACACCCCCCCCACTCAGGTTCTTTGATGCTGGGTTTTCAGTGTGGGTGGGTGAGGCTCCCCACCCTCTAGAATGGAATCTCTGCAGGGCCCCTTCAGTGCATTTCAAAGCCTCCTTCAGGGGTCCATGACCTCCCCAGGTGAAAAAGTTTTTAAGAAGTGTGAATTCATCTTTCCATCATTGCTTGAGGCAGTGCCATAAATTGTGACAGCCAGGGGAGGTCGAAAGGAATGCAGCATCGCAGACGAGCTCTGCCGATGGAAAACAGAGCCCACTAGGTGCCATCAAAACAAGGCAACTGGCCTTCAGGAAAGGCTGAGGTCTCCAGTGCTGGGAGTAGAAAAAGCTGGAAGGGGGGGATAAGTCCTGTGGGCCCCCCCCCCAAGCCGGCCAACTCCGCATCTCAAAGACAGAACTGAGCTTTGACTTTATTCTTTTCAGCACACTGATTGCTCTCTTTCAAATTACTCTAACTACTTAGCATGGTAAATTAAATTGAACCCTCCAAGAGTTTACAGAGGATGTCATCTAATCTGATTAAAAGGAATATTCCCGTCACAGGCTGGGGAGGAAATGGAAATTACTCTGAGTGCACTGCTATTAAATAATTTGCATAGACTTGCATATGCTCTACATCAGAAAAGCAGATGATGTTTGGATTTAATGAAATAATGTCCCTTCTCTGAAGACTGGTATAGTCTCCGTCCTTCCCTATCTGTCTCTTTTCCCATCTGTCTCTTTTTTGAATGTTCAAATTCTTTCATGGGAAAGATACATAACTATGCACAAATGACATGAAAAATGCTAATAATCTTTCTGCTGGAGGGGCTGGGAGGTCTGAAAGCTGCATTGCCAAACTTTCCATGCCCTCCCTTCCCTCTTGTCCCTGGCACATAATTAAGAGCTCCATTTACAGCCCTTAAAAGGTTCAATTTGATTCATCTGGCAGTCCAGGACGGTGGTTCAAATCCATCCTCAATAGTTCTCAAGTGATACTTTCCTTCACCCCAAAGAACAGCATCTAAATCAAAATGAGAATGAAAGGAAATAAAGTCCATTAAGCTCATGGCATCCTTATCTGCTTAGTCTTTGCGGCTGCCATTGTGGCCACACGTGTCCCATAATATACTTGCAGGATTTTCTTCCTTTGTGCCTGCTCTGCTTTTCAAGGTTTCAACCCTTGACAAATGCTGGCTGTTATGAAAGCATCGCCCCCATTTTTATCAATGGAAACAAGGAAACCCAAAAGATGAACATGATGCGTTCGTGGGGCCATGGGGTGAAGGGGAGATGAAATCTACTTATTTTTGTATTCTCTATGGATAGTCACTAGTTTTCGGTAATATTTAAGCAGATCTCATGTTCAGTTGTAATGTAGCCAACAGAGGAATTCTAGTGAATTCCCCAACAAAATTACATTAGGATCAAATGTGATCGTTATAAACACTCTCCAGATGTTGGGGATGGACTGGATATAACTCTTTAAGCCCCAAATTACAGTATAATAAATGCAAGCATGGGGATCTGCCAATACATTTGAACTTCATGTCGGAAACCAGGTTTGACCTTCATTTAACTCTATAAGGAACTGAGAGTTTCCCCACTTGCATAGTCAGGACGAACCCAATGATCTCCAAGAGCTAAATTGTCACAGGTTTTATCACTTACTTGAAAAATGACCATATCAGGTTCTGGAACCAAGCCAATCTGAATGCAAACATTTTATTAACACATTTAGCAAGGAAACAGAATTGCAAATACAAATAACCATTGAGACTAGGAAACAAACTTGTGACATAAAGCGCAACATAATAGTAAGATCCCATTTGTCCTTAGTTAAGAACAGGGAGGTAAGACACTATAATAAGCAAGAAAATATTTTACTACATAAGCCCGGAATACAAACAAGCAGACCCACAGAGGAAGACAAAATTAAACATGAAAAGACCTTTATCCTCTGTCCCTGAGGCTGTTTTCCTATTTGTAGAGTTGATCGAAACAGATATTCTTCTTCAAGATCAGTACTGAATATATCCTAAGTAGAATGTTGGTGGCAATAAAGGAAGATAAACATTTCAAATATTCTATTGCCGATTTTTTTAAAGGCTGACTTTTTTTTTAACTTGAGTCACCATGAATTACAAAGTGATTCGTGATTGAGTTTCAGGCATATGATGTTCTAATCACTTCACCAGTGTCCAATTTCTTCCACCCATGCCCCTAGTTTTCCTCCCCTATCCAACCTGCATTATAGCAGGCTTTGCTAAGTCCTTTCAGCACTCCATCACTATTGTCATAATGTCCTATCCCTGTCCTATCTCTTCCAGTCCACCAGAGGCAAGTTTCGTACTGAAGGGTAGATCTCATGTTACTTGTTTCTATTGCCATTTGGTATTTGCAAAAAAAAGAAAGCTGGAATATTCATACAGCAGCAAACAATATCTGATATGATTCTGTGTATTGGATGTAACTGAGACAAACATTACAACTGAAGTCAAAAGAAATTTTTCAAATAAATCTTTATTTAAACACCATAATTACAAGCATGTTTGTAGTTGGGTTTCAATCATAAACAGAATGCCCCCCATAAAAGAAATGTTTTAGAGTTCCAGTAGGGGCTGGAGAGATCCTATAGTGGCTAAGGGGTATACCCTATGAGTGGCAAACCTAAGTTCTATCTTAGGGGACTGAATATAGTCCCTTAAGCCCTGTCAGCAGAGAAAGGAGTAAGCCCTGAGCATAGCCAAATGTGACCCCCAACTATTTAAAATAAATGAACAATAAAGAATGCCAATGAGCCCTCAGTTCTTCAAGAAATAGATGATCCTTATAGGGATGTACCAATAGATAAACTTAAAGTACAGTGCCAAAGACCTTAGCTATATATACTACTCCCCAAATTCCTTGAAAGGATTGCTAATTGTTTCAGGATTTCATGGAAGAGGTTGACGATATACATCTGAAATCTTTTTAAGAAAAGTTCATTCTTTCCTAGGACTTTTCTATAAGAATATCATCAGATATGGTTTGGATTTATATATATATTATATATATATCCATTAATATTATAGGAAAAACATTCTAATAGCAAACTAAATGTTTCAGAAATTAATTAAATGGGGGCCGGAGAGACAGCATAGAGGTAAGGCATTTAACCTTTCATGCAGAAGGAAGATGGTTCAAATCCCTGCATCCCATATGGTCTCCTGTGCCTGCCAGGGGCGATTTATGAGCATACAGCCAGGAGTAAGCCTTGAGTGCTTACCAAACCCCCCCCCCAAAAGAAGAAGAAATTAATTAAATGTCCTAAAATTAACAAATAATAGCATTCATGGCTGGAAAGATAGTATAGTGAAGTGAACAGAGCCATTCCAGATTAGATTCCTGACACCATATACCATCCCCAAATTCTGCTAAGAATGATCCCTCATAATAGAGTTAAGAGTAAGCACTAAGTACCATTGGCCCCCAAGCAAACAGAGGACATTTACAGTTTCTGACAATACTGAATATGAGGGAATTTTTCCAGTAATACTTGCAAGTGATTTTCAGTGAATTGGGAAAAGTTAAGAAAGCAGAATATAAAATTATAGTATATAAATAAATATGAAAATATATACACAGATGCATATTCTCTAGATGTTTGGATTATGAAAGACTTATTTATATTCCCTGGCTTTTCTAATTTTCTACAATGTAAATGTATAGTTTTATGAGGAAAGGGATAGTAACATTTATTGACCACATGTAAGAGATGCACCAGAGAAAAGAGGTTTGTTATTGTTTTAGCTGGGGGCCTCCTAAAATAGGGATTGCTGCCCCCTGGAGGTGCCCAGAGACAGTGGTATCCTCTGGTACAATTGAGTGTGAAATAAAAATAAAGATGTAGATATTGCACAAATACACAGCACTAACTTTTCACACAGCCAACCTGGATCCTATCCTCAGCATCCCATTTGTTCCCCTGAACTAGGAGTGATTTCTGAGTGCAGAGCTAGGAGTAAATCCTGAGCATCACTGGCTGTGACCCAAAAACAAACAAAAAAGGCAGATAGTGGAAGCATAAAGGAGAAAGTTTTGAAAAACTATGTTCCATCTATTGTGGAGTTTAAGTTGCCATGATGATTTTTCAGATAAATACAAAAGGCAAATTATAATTATAATAAATGTTATTCTTAGTCAATTTTAGGAATTTAACTAATTTCTGAAAATTTTGGTTTGCTATTGAATGTTTTTCCTATAATATTAATGGACTTACATAGCTATAAACCATATAATTGCAAATTATAATCAGCGATCAAGGCTACTAGCATTTTTTTTATTTTGGTTTTGGGGCCACACCTGGTGGCACTCAGGGGTTACTCCTGGCTCTCTGCTCAGAAATTGTTCCTGGCAGGCACGGGGGACCGTATGGGATGCCAGGATTCGAACCACCATTGGTCCTGGGTTGGTGCTTGCAAGGCAAATGCCCTACCACTGTGCTCTCTCCCCGGCCTCTACTAGCATTTCTTACCAAGCAAGTGTTAGCAGGAAGACTTAATGAATTGTCAGTAAATCTAGTATGCATTACTAGGAATATGGTATAGTTTATAATACAAACTATAAATAAGAGACATGTATGCAATTTAGTAAGTTGTTCCCGGGATGTGCATAAATAAGTTAGCCATAATGCAAATAAATTAAGTATTTAAATTTTTGTTTGGTTTGGGGTTTGGGGGTTTTGGGTTTGGAGAACTTCTTCCAGCTCTGTGCACAGGATCACTTTCAGTAGTACAAGGGAGATGACATGGTGCCACGGATCAAATCAGGCCTCCTGCATGCAAAGAATTTAACTATCTCTTTTTTTTTTCTTTCTTTAACCACCATGATTACAAGAATGTTTGTAGTTGGGTTTTAGTTATTTAAAAAAAAAGAAAGAACAACCCCCCCCCCACTTCACCAGTGCAATATTCCCACCACCGATGCCCTCCATCTCCCTCTCAGTCCATTATTTTAAAATTTTAAATTTATAGGGCTGGAGCAGTGGCACAAGCGGTAAGGTGCTTGCCTTTCATGCTGTAACCTAGGACGAACCGCAGTTTGATCCCTGGCATCCCATATGGTCCCCCAAGCCAGGAGCGATTTCTGAGCACATAGCTGGAAGTAACCCCTGAACGTCACCAGGTGTGATCCAAAAAATAAAAAAAAAATTAAGTTATAGCAATACCTTTAATCTTTACAGATTAAACCAATGAAATAATAAAACAATGTGATCATTGTTTTGACAAAATAGCAGTTTACAGGGCCGGGCGGTGGCGCTGGAGGTAAGGTGCCTGCGCTAACCGGAACAGACCTCGGTTCGATACCCCGGTTACCCATATGGTCCCCCGTGCCTGCCAGGAGCGACTTCTGAGCGAATAGCCAGGAGTAACCCCTGAGCGTCACCGGGTGTGGCCCAAAAACCAAAAAAAAAAAAAAAAAAAAAAATAGCAGTTTACATGTATTTTTAACATCTTACATATTTTTGTATTTTTTTTGATAAAATTGTCACTGTACTTTGTTGCTAACTTACTATCTGAAGTCAATATATTTGTCATTTTTAATTAAAATATTAAGAAAATCAGGGAAGGGGCCGGAGAGATAGCATGGAGGTAGGGTGTTTGCCTTTCATGCAGAAGGTCATCAGTTCTAATCCCGGCATCCCATATGGTCCCCCGTGCCTGCCAGGAGCAATTTCTGAGTGTGGAGCCAGAAGTAACCCCTGAGCACTGCCGGGTGTGACCCAAAAACCACACACACACAAAAAAAAATTAGGGAATAAAATAGAGAAAACCCTGTTAACTTTTAACATCTATATCTAATTATTTGTGTTAACTAGCAAATAAGGAACAATTTTTTTAAATAAATGCAAACTAAAGTAAAAATACTAATTAATTTGCATTTGTATATTGATGTATTTTTGAAAATTTATTTCATGGCAAAGAAGAGTTTGATATTTGGCAAATAATATCAAATATATATAATTAATAATGAGCAAAGAACCTCAGTTTATTATGAGTATTTTAGTTTTTTGTCATGTTATTATTAGTAAAACCACTATATAGAATTTGGAGATCTAGTAAAGTAATAAGTGCACTTGCCTTGTAGGTGGCCTACCTGAGTTCAATACCCAGCACTCCAAGTGGTATCCCAAACTCCACCAGGAGTGATCTCAGAGCACAGAGTCAGGAGTAAACCCTGAGTACAATCAGGTGTGGCCTGAGCAAAACAAAAACAAAAAAAAAAATAAAAACCTTCATATAATTGATGTCTGATGGCTACTCTAACAACACAACTTTTTGTTGTTGTTTTTGGACTACACCCAGCAGCACTCAGGGGTCACTCCTGGATCTGCACTCAGAAATCACTACTAGCAGGCTCAGAGAATCACATGGGATGCTCAGGATCGAACCTGAGTCCATCCCCGGTCAACACTGTGTAAGGCAAACACCCACCACTGTGCTATCACTCTGGCTCCTAATAACACAACTCTTGCAAAAAATATGTTAGACCCACTTTTGAGGCTAACTTAAACTAATATGCTTATGCATGGAAATGTAAAAAAGTACTATGCCTTCAATGTTTAAGGAGTTACATAAGTTTTATGGCGTTAGATTGCTTGATGTGCTACTAAGAATTAAGTATCACAATCTGGGAACTTGAGGGACAAAGTAATTGTTCATGGGTTCTGTTTTATTTTTCTTAATATTCTTTGGCTGAAAGTTCAATGTTAATATCAGCAGGGGACTTCTGTGAATTCTGTTTATGGGTGATTGTCCTTCCACTGTAACAAGATAGACCTTGTCCTCTTTCTTTGCATCTTTGTTCTCATAATTAAAAATAAAAAAAATTTAAAAAAATATGTTGGTTCTGACAATAGAAATTTCACTTTTTTCAATTCTAGAAATTGTTCTGTCTTTATACTTATTTACACCTATATAGATAAGCACAATTTTTTGTTTTATTTTTGTTTTGGGGTCACACCCAGCAGTGCTCAGGGGTTACTCCTAGCTCCACGCTCAGAAATCGCTCCTGGCAGGCTCGGGGGACCATATGGGACACCGGGATTCGAACCGATGACCTTCTGCATGAAAGACAAATGCCTTACCTCCATGCTATCTCTCTGGCCCCTAGATAAGCACAATTTTAAAATATCATGGCTAATCCTATGAAAATATAATATTTAATATTTCAAATATTATTTTATTCTGTTGGCAATATTTTATTAGTGTGCCTTATTTGCTATAAATAGTTTTATCAAATGAAACTACTAAAGTCTTCAAGATTATAAGACCATTGTTTGAGGGTCTGGCAGGGCTCAGGACTGACTCCTGGCTCTTCACTCAAGAATCACTCCTGGCAGGGCTCAGGAGGCCATATCTGGTGCTAGGGATGAAATTGGAGTTGGCTGCATGCAAAGCAAACACTGTACATGCTATTCTATTTCTCCTGCCCAAGACTATGAGAACAAATGATATATGATAAAGGTTCATGATAATAAGAAAGGTAAGGCTTTCTCTTATTTGAGGCACTTAAAGAAAATTTGATACAGAAAAGATTAGCAAACCTTTTCTCAATAACATCCGAACTAGATAAGAAAGGGTTGTATATGGCTTACCATATTTCAGTAAAATCACATACCCTTGATAAACAATTCTACTGTTTAATAAGAGCGGTAATAAACATAAAGCCAGATCTGATAAAATTTAGAAAATATCTTCAAGCAATAAGAAGCAAAGAAGAGCTGATGAAATTGTGTAAAATGTTGAAGATGCATTCTGCAAGTATTTAATAACACTGCACAACTCTTTACATAGTTTGAGGAGTAAACTTTGCCAAGAAATGAAGTCTTACATTTAGCAAACAATTTATAAAAGAAGAAAAATGTCAAGAATTATTATTTGCTAAAAATTTGCAAGCTGATACAAAAGAAGAATCAACACGTTATACATTTTAAATTTGTAAAATACATTTTTAAATATTTTTAAAGGAAAAAAATCCTGCCAGTATTATCTTGTCAGTTGTGGATGTTACTCCACTGATAAGGGACTACATGGATTTATTGCATATTTAGAAAAAAAGCAGTTCTAAATATATTTGCCATACAGTACCTATTTGTTGTCAAAATTTAGTTTCCAGAAATCTGAATGTGACATAGGTCACAATATTGTTGTTAAAGTGATCAGCAAAACAAGGTGCAATTTATTGGATGATACATAGGACATCTTGGTATTAAAAGAAATGAATAAATCAGTCACTTGCCTACTTCAATCAGAAGTTCAATGATATTTCTATTTGACAGAATTTGTTGCATTTTATATGTAAACAATAATGTGGACGAGAAAAAAATCTTTAAACTCTCCCATTTTATGATAATGTCCAAAATATAAAATATCTAGGAATTTAATAAAAGGCAATAAAGATCTGTTTAGTAAAAATGATCAATCACTTTGTTTTTGATTGGGGGCCAAATATGGTGATGCTCAGGGCTTGCTCCTGGCTCTGCACTCAGGAATTATTCCTGGCAGTGATCAGGAAACTATATGGGATGCAGAGGATCAAACCTGGGTCAGCTGCATGCAAGGCAAGTCCCTTGCCTGAGTTCTATCTCTCTGGTCTTACAATTCCCTTCTGAAAGAAACACAACACAAGGAAATAAAAGTATATTTCTTTTTAGTTGATTAAAAGAGTCAACATTGACAAAATGACCATCTATTCCAAAGTAGTTTACTGATGCAAATTGATTCCCATCAAAATTCCTGTGCTGCTTTTCAACAAATACTTCTAAAATTCATATGAAATCATCTATCTCTCAGAAGAGTCAAAGATATCCTGATAAAAACAGGTACATGGGAGGCACTAAATTACCAGATTTTAATGGCTACTACAAAGATATTGTAGCCAAAATCATGTGGCACTAAGATAAGACAAATGCATATTAATTAATAAAGTAGAATTAAGAATCCAGTCTAATCCAACCTCTATGGAAAGCAATATGGAGATTCCTCCAAAAACTGGAAATTGAGCTCCCATTCGACCCAGCTATTCCACTCCTAGGGATATACTCTAGGAATACAAGAATACAGTACAAAAATCCCTTCCTCACACCTATATTTATTGCAGCACTATTCACAATAGCCAGACTCTGGAAACAACCAAGATGCCCTTCAACGGACAAATGGCTAAAGAAACTGTGGTACATATATACAATGGAATATTATGCAGTCATCAAGAAAGATGAAGTCATGAAATTTTCCTATACATGGATGTACATAGAGTCCATAATGCTGAGTGAAATAAGTCAGAGGGAGAGAGAGAGAGACACACAGAATAGTCTCACTCATCTATGGGTTTTAAGAAAAATAAAAGTATTTTTTGCAACAATCCTCAGAGACAATGAGAGGAGGGCTGTAACTTCCAGCTCACTTCATGAAGCTCACCACAAAGAGTGGTGAGTGCAGTTATAGAAATAACTACACTGAGAGCTACCATAATCATGTGAATGAATGAGGAACCTGGAAAGCCTGTCTAGAGTACAAGTGGGGGTGGGGTAGGATGGAGGGAGATTTGGGACATTGGTGGTGGGAATGTTGCACTGGTGAAGGGGGGTGTTCTTTACATGACTGAAACCTAATCACAACCATATCTGTAATCAAGATGTTTAAGTAAATAAAAAAATCAAAAAAAAAATCCAGAAGCTAAACCCTCAGATATATAGTCAGCTAATTCAAGAAAAAGGGCAGGTGTGTGAAGTGGAGCAAGGAAAGTATCTTCCAGAAAGGTGCTGAGAAAGCTGTAATACCACATGCAAAATAATCAGATGACAATCTCTTAATTGTACACAAAAGTTATTTCAAAATAGATTAATAATATTAATATCAACATTATCAATATTAAGAGTTTCCATATGACCCTGTGATTTCATTTCTGGGTATCTACCCCCCAAATATGAGAATATTAATACGAAAGAACAGATACAAACCCATGTTCACCAGTGCATTATTTATGATAGCCAAGATTTGGAAACTACCTATGTGACCAATAATGGATCATGGAAAAGGAAATAATGTTATATATACACAATGGAACAGTATTGGAGACCTCTGAGAAAAGATGAAAGCTTGCAGTTTGCAACAAATTGGATGGAATTGCAGAATGTCACACTAACTGAAGTGAATCAGAAAGAAAAAGAGAATGCCAGATGGTCACACTCACATGTGAAATATCAAAAAACAAAGCAAGGGATTAGATGATCCCTAATAAAAAATAATCTCTAAGATATGATTAATAGAGTATAATCTGAGGATGCTAAAGGATGGTGGAGATAAAAATGATGATAATAGTGGAGAAACCCTAGTACTCTAGTAGTCACCTTGGTGTAGCAACACTGCAAATATAAAACAATTAATTATATTGGCACTATTATGAAAAATAAAGCAATTTAAGGTGTCAGTTGAGACTGGTATTATAAAATCTGACTCGGTAACTAGAGTTTCTCAAAAACAAAGATGATGCTTTATGTGTCAACCAGATTTCAAAATGATATCACTTGTTTGTCATAGTTGTTAAATAGACTTAATGAAACACATTATATCTCCATGGCTATAAGCCAAATTGAATCAAAAGTCATTTCCACATTTGTACAGATGAAATTTAGGATGAAAGGAGCTCAGTTTCCAAACTTATTAACAGTAGAAAAACACCATAAAACTTGCACATTCCCAAAGAAGGAATACATATGGCCAAAACAGGCACAGGAGATAGTGATCATCTTCACTCATGATAGGGCAATGCAAACAAAATCAGCAATGAGATATAATCTCATGCAAGTGAGAATGGTAAATTATTAAATGTATTAAAAGTTTTACAATGGAAGTGCTCTGTTGATTTGGTTTGGGTTGGGTCCAAAGATTAAAAGAAGCCTTGTCAGAGGAAAAGGTAGAAAATTACATAAACACAACACAAACAACACTTTGATGTCACTTGTCTTGCTTTTATGTTCAGTGTGAATGAGTTCATTAAAAAAAAGGGAAATAAAAAAATAATAATACTGACTGCAAAAGATAAATTGGGGGTGGGTGGATGGACTCCAGATAGACTGGCAAGCTTAAAACATTTTCATTAGGTTGGAATAGGGCTCAAGAACTGATCACAACTCAACTGAATTCCCAAATAAAGAGTTTACTTTAAGAAATACCAAAGAATTTGCTTAAGGAAGTCAACAAACTATAAAAAAAATTCATATTTTAGGCTTTGTAGATTAAAGAAGAGTCTCTGCCACAACAATTCTACTCTGCTGTGAGGAACAAAAGACTTGCAGGTGGCTGTCCATTTACCTGCCTCTATTGTACAGTCTGTTTTCTACTTGTACACCCAGTTAAAGTTAGATAAAAGTAAAACCTGGACCAGAGTGATAGTTCAGTGGGTAGGGAACTTGCCTTCACGTAGCCAACTTGGGCTCACTTTCTGGCATCTCATATGATCCCCTGAGCCTACCAGGAGTTAATTCCTGAGTGCATAGCCAGGAGTAACCCCTGAGCACCACTAGGTGTGCCACAAAAATAAAACAAAAAGGAAAAGGGTAAGAGAGAAAAGAGAGAATATGATGAATGGAAAGTCTGAGATGAAAGATGAAGAGAATGAAAGAAGAAAGGGATTTGAGTCAGGAAAACTAAAGTATCATTCACACAGAGGCCAGTGAAGAAAGGACATTTGGAGGTGAAGGAGAAATAGAGAAAGACAAAAATAATAAATTTTGTACACATGTAGAAAATCCAATGTTACTTTTGAAAAAAGCCACAAAAGAAAATACTGAGGGTTATTTATAATAAACAAAAGGACTTAAAATTAAATTTGATTGATTTTTCCCTACAAAGTAAAAAATATTTCAACCACAGCTTTAAGGTACTATTTAAAAATATTTTAAAACAACATGTAAAAACAGAACAAGGGCAATAGTTCAAAGGGCTAGTTTGCATGATTTGCATGTAGAAGATCTCAGGTTTGAATCTCCTAGCTCCAACCCCCTGTGTGGCTGGTAGTAGCCCTTGAGCACTGCTAAGGTGGTTCAAACACCAAAAAAAAAAAAAAAAAGGTGGGGGAAAGTGGAAATATATTCAATGAGTTAAGGCATGCTTTACAAGCAGGTAGCATAAATTTAATCCCTAGGTTTATTAAATATTACATACAACAGGGTGTTTAATCCCTTAATACCATAGGATCTCAAGCACTACCAAGAGAAACCCCTGAACGCCAAGCCATGGTGTAGCCTGAGTATATGATCTTTATACACAGTGTGATTCCTAAAACCAAAAACCAAAATGAAAGCAAAATGCAAGAAAAATAAACTTAGAGGGCCAAAGCAAAAATTGGTAGGGTGTTTGCAGCTGACCCAAGTTCAATCTTAGCATCCCATATGGCCATATGGTCCCAGACCTGTCAGGAGTAATTTCTGAATGCAGAGCCAAGAGTAACCCTTGAGTATCACCAGGTGTGAGCCAAAAAACACCAACCAACCATTAAAAACCGGCTTAAGAAGACATAAAAAAAAAAAACAAAAAAAACGAAGGAATGCAAAGGGCACAATGACTATTTGGGGGCATCTAGAAAGAAAAAAACCTATTTCACAATACTCTCATCTTCTGACTCTGGAATTTAAAGAACTGGGTTTGACCCATAGTCCTTTGGTCTTGCTAGAGATTTCCTGATAAACACATGTCCAGCTGTGGTTGCTCTACCTATTTCCTGGCCCTTCAGTCTACCCTAACCTCAGGTGATTACTGCCTAGCAACCACTTTCCTTTCCAGAAATTACGAACTCTGATATTCTTCCCTGATACCATCAGTTTAGTTTATACCCTGGTTTTTAATGACAAAGGTGGAAAAGTAAGGATGAATCCATTTCTTGGTTCCTTATTGGTCAGCCTTTCAATTGAGAATTTCACTAAAAGAACCTCCAAATCAAGGAAGTCCTCTTTAGTTGTAATACGACTGAAATATGCTTTTCAGATCTGGTCTTTCAAAGAGATGAAAGTGAGTGTGAGAAGAAAATAAGAACTACTGTTGCGAATAATTCCATTTAAGCAAAAAATGAGATTTTCCCACCCTCTGTCCCCTTCTCTTTCTTCCTCCAAAAGCATTCAACAGCCTCTTTTCAATCCATTCCTGGCTTTAAATATCACTCACATCCAGGAAGTTCTTCTTTACATTCAACTCAAATCCCTTCTGCCATAGTTAAAACCCTTTTCCTCAGTGGAATTTGAAACAGCTGGTTCCCATTCTCTTTATGGCAACTCTTCTTAAAGATTCATAGGCTTAGAAGGACGTCCATACCAACTTTACCTAAAGCAGTTTCCTTTTCTTAAGCTACCTTTTCTTTCTTTCTTAATATTCTCTGGAATATTTTCCTAAAATTACCAATAAACAGCTTTCCAGATGGTATAGAACTGACACATTAAAAAATTGCAACAGCTGAAGGAAGACAGTACCTATGCAATAACTCGGGTTACCTGAACTACTAAAAGTCAATGCTTTTGCAAAAGGTACATGAATTTGAAGTTTGGGAAGAACAAAGAATAGAACAGGCCACCTATTTTCTTCCAAAAGAAGTAGGAATGATCAAACTTTGGCCAATTGCCTACAGCTCTGCTCAAGAATATCACCTTTTGGTGTGAGCAAGGTGAAACATGTTAGAACTTTGACAAATAACACCCTATATTGGTTTCTCAATGACATTTGTAACTTTGCCTTTCTGCCACTACATATCTTAAACTGTTTTTGCTCTAAACCATGTTTGAAAAGTAAAATGAAAAAACTTGGAGCAATACAAAAGATCTTCAGCTGATTTTTTGGGGGAAATAACATATGTTCTTGAACATCTGTACTTTTCCAAGCTATTTTTTCCCTATTATTGTCAAGAGAAAAGAAGTTTCATGGAATGTTTCTCCACAGAGGCACAAGTCTACAATATTCCCTGTTGATTATATATAAAAGACACAAAATATTAGTTTATTAAAAGCAGCTTCAACCATTGCTGTACAAAGCAGCTCTCCGATGGAACAGATTTATGAAGTAACAGCTGAAAGGTATGCAGATCACAGATACATGACAAATGTACTTTATTACATGGATCAGAAATACCATATGTACTAGCAGTTACTGTACAATGATACACAACACCCAACTAAGACTATTTAAAGGTTTTTCTGATATTGAAAACTAGAAAGACAACGTGAGAGTGAGAAAGTGTTTCATAAGATAGCATAATGTCAAGACAAGTCATCGCTTTAAGAAATTAAATGCATTCGGCATATTATTAACTTAATGTATTATGAAATGATGCCATTCTTTAAGTTAAAATGTGAAGGACTGAGCCCTACTCCTTGTTTAAGGCAGATGCTTATGGTATTTTTCCATATATAAAGTGGAAGATTTAAATTAGCAAATCGAAAATTCTGTTTTTATTTCTACCTAAAATACTTAACTTTGTAATTGAATGTGCCAGAACATTATATAGAGCTTAATAATCATGATGTATTTCAGACATGGCATCTTCCTGCATTTCTTAGTTGGAAAGGTCTTCAGTAGTTTTGAGTCAAATTGCAAATACAGTCAATACAATCCACTTTGCTGCATTCCATACAAGTTACCTCCAACCTAAGCTTGATAGAATAATACTCCAGAGGCTGCTGTTCATCTCCCAAAATCTTAGATAGAAAGTTCTGATTCAATGAAAGCCTATTTCTCTAAAGCTTCCTGTATTAATTTTAGATTCTCATCTTGCTCACTACTTCAGTTACATGATTTGTGGCAAAACCTGTCCTTCCAAAGCTATTTCCTCAAGTGAAAATAGGGAGTAGAATCTGCCTAATTTTACAGATTAGCAAAGCATTTAACAAAGTAAGCACTTTCTGTTGACAAAAATAGGAGTAGAGGGATAGAGAGAAGCCTCAAAGGGCTAGAATACATGCATACATCTGGGAGCCCCAGATTTAATCCTTTGTATGGTTGTCTGGGAGAGAACATACTACACAGGGCCCAATCAGCCAGATATGGTTCCCTTCCCAAAATAAAAAGGCCTACAAGAAACTTTGGCATGCAATTATGTACAATTTTAGAGTTTCTGTTAGGAGGCACGAAGTTGAGCCTGGTCTCCTTGCTGCCTGGAAACAGCAGTAGCCCTTAATCTGGTCCGAGATCCTTATACCAATTCTGCCCATTTTTCTTATCAATCGGGCACAAATATACAGCAATGGAGTTTTTATACAATGGCAAATTAAAAAAAAAAAAAGAATTCTATGTTGGGGGAGGAAGAGTCTGAGATATGGCATATATACGAGGCCAAGTTTAATTCCAAATGGTATATGACTTCCAGAGCACCAATATAGGTGATTCCAATAACTACTGAACCTTGATAGCTAAGATTACTAAGCATAAAAGGGAAGATAATACTAATACCAAACTCCTAAAACTCCTAGGTGAATTAAATGAATCATTACTTTGAAAGTTAAAAATGAAGTAACTTAGATTGGATCTGAAATCAAAGTAAGCAATACAAGAAATAACTTTTACTTCCACATTTTAATTTTAATTTTATTTTTTTATTTTTATTTTATTTTTTTGGTTTTGGGGTCACACCCGGCAGTGCTCAGGGGTTACTCCTGGCTCCATGCTCAGAAATTGCTCCTGGCAGGCACGGGGGACCATATGGGGCACCAGGATTCGAACTGCTGACCTTTTGCATGAAAGGCAAACGCCTTACCTCCATGCTATCTCCCGGGCCCCCCACATTTTAATTTTAAACAGTTACTCCTGGCTATCTGCTCAGAAATAGCTCCTGGCAGGCACGGGGGACCAAATGGGTCACCGGGATTCGAACCAACCACTTTAGGTCCTGGATCAGCTGCTTGCAAGGCAAACACTGCTGTACTATCTCTCCGGGCCCAAAATATTCAATTCCTAATGTGAATTATCCACTCAATCTCATTCCAAAAAGTAAGATTTTAGAGCTTGACTTGAGCTCCATCTTGTGGTTCTATAGCAATTCTCCAGTAAGTATCAGTCAAATAAAAAGATGACAGAGTTTAAAGATGATCATCTAAGAGATTAAAGAACTATGCTATAGGTCTCAACTTGTATTTAGAAATAAAATAAAGCAGCAAAGAAATGATCACAGCCCTGCACTAAATTTAGAATGTCAAATCTAAAATTTCTTCATGATTTGAAGGAGGGAAGAATTTTGCTGTAGATGTAGTACAGGAACTTAAGAGCAACTCACATACTTGGGCAAGAAAATATTCTTTTCTAGTCATTATACTTAAGTATGTGCTTTCCAAATGAATTTTCTGACAATGATTTTCTTAATATTTTTAATTGTGTTAATTTTGAAGTTAAATCTTTACTGGACAAATATGATGAGGATCCTCTTAAGATCACCAATCTTAGAAAAGCCCGATGAAAACCTAAATCCGTAAGACAGAAGTAAAAGGACATCAGCCACAGAAAATATGAACATAGCAGATAGAGGGATAGTAGAGTACGGTGCTTGCCTTGCACACAGCTGACCCTGGCATCCCATGATCCCTGGTCCCATACGGTCCTGCGAGCACAGCCAAAAGTAATTCCTGAGTGCCAAACCAAAGTAATCCATGAGCACTGCCAGGAGAGCTTCCCTCCTCCCAACAAAAGTAAATACATAACCCTGGCAGTGGTCTTTGAAAATCCAGTTAAAAAACATTTAACAAAACATGGGGCCCGGGAGGTAGCCTGGAGGTAAGGCGTTTGCCTTTCATGCAAAAGGTCATCAGTTCGAATCCCAGTGCTCCATATGGTCCCCCGTGCCTGCCAGGAGCAATTTCTGAGCATGGAGCCAGGAGTAACCCCTGAGCACAGCCAGGTCTGACCCAAAAACCAAAAAAAAAAAAAAAAAAAAACATTTAACAAAACAGTATTAGCCAACAGCTTCTTATAGACAGCTCTTACTATCTTGAGTAAGATTCTTTCTAGCCCAAATTTTGAGGGTTTTAACCATGATCTTGTCAAGTTTTATCTGCATTGATAAGACCATATATTTTTATTTTTTCACTGACGTGGCACATGATGTTAATTAATTTGCAGAGGTTCTATCATCTTTACCCACTCGATCACGATGTATGATTTTTTTGATGTTCTATATTCAGTTTGCTAAGATTTTGTTGAGGAATTTTCTATTCGTATTCATCAGAGCTGATCTGGTGTTTTCTCTTTTGGTAGTATTTGTCACATTTGATTATCAGCATGGTGCTCCCTTCAGGGAGAGTCAGTTTCTTTGACAATTTAGAAGACTTTGATGATCAATGGCAGTAAATCTGATCGTTGAATAAATCTCACCCCTAAGCTCATCCCAAATTTAAGAAAGCTGTCAACATTTGATCAACGGCAGTAAATCTGATTGTTAAATAAATCTCACCCCTAAGAACATACACCCCCAAATTTTTTTTTTGTTTTTTTGTTTTTGGGTCACACCCGGCAGCGCTCAGGGGTTACTCCTGGCTCCATGCTCAGAAATTGCTCCTGGCAGGCACGGGGGACCATATGGGGCACCGGGATTCGAACCGATGACCTTTTGCATGAAAGGCAAACGTCTTACCTCCATGCTATCTCCTGGGCCCCATACACCCCAAATTTAACAAAGCTGTCAACATTTAAGTGCCAAGTATATAGCATTACTAATCTAAACCAGGATTCTCAAACTATGATCCATGGGTCACTTGCAGCCCACCGGGTGCTTTTGCCACAGCTGCCTGTCCTGCTTAGCAGCTAAATCATCCCAGGCCCTCAGTACACATGTCTAGAATGTGTGCTGTACTCCCCGAATCGGGCAGGGTTCCTCAAACTATGGCCCCTGCGGGACAGTATTGTTGGTAGTTTTGTTTTGTGTGTGTGGTTTGGGGTCACACCTGATGGCACACAGGGGTTACTCCTGGCTCTGCACTCAGAGATGCTCCTGGAAGGTTCAGGGGACCATATGGGATGCTGGGATTCGAACCGTGGTCCATTCTGTTATGGCCGCATGCAAGACAAACTCCTTATCACTGTGTTATTGCTCTGTTCCCAGTAGTGTTTTTGTTTGTTTTACTATAGTCTAGGCCTCCAAAAGTCTGTGGTACAGTGAATTGATCTGTTTAAAAAGATTCCATGGGGCCAGAGTGGTGGTACAGCGGTAGGGCGTTTGCCTAGCATGTGACTGACCTAGCATGAACCGCAATTCAATCCCCTGGTGTCCCATATGGTCCCCCAAGCCAGAAGCAATTTCTGAGCACACAGCCAGGAGTAACCCCTGAACGTCACTGGGTGTAGCCCAAAAACAAACAAACAAACAAACAAACAAACAAGTTTGAGGACCCCTGATGTAGACAATTCTTACAGTGGGAGTCAAAAAGTATAAGTAATCAGTATATTTAGGCTGATACTCCCAACAGTATATTGTTACTTATAACAATAAACAGATATCCTTAGTAACTTTATTTCACAAGTAAACATTATATACATATTTCCTTATAATTGATCACAACTATATCTAAAGGCAAAAATTAAAGATTATGAGTGACATTTTCTTTTTTTGTTTTTTTTTTGGGCCACACCCAGTGACGCTCAGGGGTTACTCCTGGCTATGCGCTCAGAAGTCGCTCCTGACTTGGGGGACCATATGGGAAACCAGGGGATCGAACCGTGGTCCGTCCTAGGTTAGCGCAGGCAAGGCAGGCACCTTACCTCCAGCGACACCGCCTAGTCCCCGAGACATTTATTTTCCAACTCATTTTTATTAGCTTCTTCTGAGAACATTATTCCAAGTGTATAAAAATGACCCATACAGAAATCTTTAGTTTTTTTTAGGTGTCAAATTTTTTGTTGCTGTTGTTTTGTTTTGTTTTGGGGCCACGCCCGGTGATGCTCATGGGTTACTCCTGCCTAGGTGCTCAGAAATCTCTCCTGGCTTGGGGGGACATATGGGATAACAGGGGATCAAAACACGGTCTGTCCTAGGTCAGTTGTGTGCAAGGCAAATGCCCTACCACTGCACCACCGCTCCAACCCCATGGTATCAAATTTTATAGTAAAACTCCAGAAGACTGTCCTATTATAATTGTGTGCCAGTTAACTGTAATCTTAATCATTCCTATAGGATCTTATACTTTCTATAGATGGAACTTTGGAGGGTGAGGGGTGGAGTCCCACTCAGTGTTCAAGGGCTCCACTGGTGACTGACTCTCAAGTCAAGTGGCCTGCAGTTCAAAGCAAAGGCACTAAAATGTGGGGGATAATCCTCTTCAATCAAGGGGTCCTGTGGCCTTCAGGGTTGCACCCAGTGAAACTTGGGAGACCAGTCAGGAATAGAACCCTGGCTGGGTGCATGTTATGCACCGTACTATCCTGCAGTCTCTAGATGGCACTTTAAACTTGGTTTTCCTCTAAAGTAAACCAGCTCCTGCATTTACAGACAGTGCCACACAAAAGAAATCCTGAGTTGTTCCTTGAGTCCTTAGCACCAGGAAAAGGTCATGGCCAACAAGAGGAGCACATACAATAAATATGGTTGTTATAGTGAACATCTGATTTTTTTGTTTGTTTGTTTTGCTTTTTGGGCCACACCTGGTGACATTCAGGGGTTACTCCTGGCTATAAGCTCAGAAATCACTCCTGGCTTGGGGGACCATATGGGATGCTGGGGATAGCTGCAGTCCGTTCTATGTTAGCACATGCAAGGCAAATGTCCTACCGCTTGCACCACCTCTCCAGCCCCAATATCTGATGTTATTAAAATGACATTCCAAAGAAAATGCTGTCTAAAGGGCTTAACTTAAAAAGTAAATGAAAAGTGATTAAAATTAGTAAACTATAACCATACAAACTTAACAAAAATCATTTTATTATAACAAGATTTTCAACAGAAATTTGTAGTGTTCTATTATTCAAAATACTGATCTCAAAAAGTCAAAGTTAAATAGGTTTCTTTACTCCAGAACTCCTGAAGTATGGAATACTAAGGTTCCTGACAGGGAGGCATGAGAAATTCAGGGGCCACAGCAATAGCACAGTGGTACTGTGCCTTGTATGTGGCAACCAGGGTTGCCAGGAGCAATTTCTGAGCACAGAGCCAAGAGCAACCATTGAGAGGCATCAGGTATGGCTCAAAAACAAAAACAAAAAAAGAATATACCTTAAGGGGCTGGAGTGATATTACAGCAGTAATGCAGCCAACTCAGGTTTAATCCTTGACATTGCAGTTGGTCACTTGTACACTGCCAGGAGTTATTCCTGTGTGCAGATCAAGGAAAGAATTACCCCTGAGTACAGCTGGGTGTAGTTTCCCCATCCCCAAAGAATATACTGAACTAATACTTTTTGTGAATTTTAAGTGACTAGTATTTCTCAAAATTACATGTCCAAAAATTATTTTCCTGTTAGGCACTTAGAAAACTTGTCTAAGGAACATATATTGTAACAGCTATTTGGGGATATAAATAAGTTAAAATTTCTAGAAAATATATGGGATCCACAATGGGAGTTAGAGGGTGATACACACCCTACTTAGTGCACTCAGGGATCAGCCTGAAGGTGCCGGGGAATAGGGGGAGCAGTAAATGTAGTGCCAGGATTCAAAATAGAATCATGGCTACAGACGCACACTAGACATGTGCCTTAAAATTCATACTCTTCCATGTCCAAGAGCCAAGATCTTTCCTGGCAGGATTCGGAGACCATATGGCTTGTCAGGGATTGAACCCAGGTCAGCCACATGCCAGCCAAATGCCCTACCTGCTATACTATCTCTTCAAACCTAAAACAAGATTTTTTTTTATTTTATTTTAAAATTATCTAAGTTTTAAAATCTGAGTTAGCTCAATCTGTCAGTATAACATGTTTTATCTGTAGTAAGAACAAAAAATTACATGCTAATACGTGATTGAATTTTGATATCTGGGCCCGGAGAGATAGCACAGCCGCGTTTGCCTTGCAAGCAGCCGATCCAAGACTAAAGGTGGTTGGTTCGAATCCCTGTGTCCCATATGGTGTGTCTCTCCCCCACCCCTCGTGCATGCCAGGAGCTATTTCTGAGCAGACAGCCAGGAGTAACCTCTGAGCACCGCTGGGTATGACCCAAAAAAAACAAACAAAAAAAAAAAAAAAAAGAATTTTGATATCTGAGAATCCTTGTACATTGGATAGTATCCAATTACAAAATCAATTAGCTTACATTCAGCGAAGAAAATCTTTTATTGAAGCATCCAAATTAAATGTGAGAAATTATGAACTGAAGAAAAAGATCAAGTTAAATGAAAGACTTTTCATTTGGTAGAAACTAAAATCAATGTATTACACATTTACTGAAAAACTGTCCATTTTGCATTCTTCAACTTTTTAAAGGGCTACCAGGCCAAACCCTTAGCTGCTTTTGCTTTGCTTCTGCCTTTCTTTTTTTCTCTCTTTGCCTTCAGTTTTTTCCTCTGCCTCTGGTTCATCCATATGGGGTACTGTCCATGCTGATCTAGAAGAGTCTTTTTGTTTCTCTTAATTTCAGTCTCCATTTTCATATCATCTGAATGAAAAATAGAAATGCTATTAGCAGTCACGAATAAAAAGACATATTAATATATTTAGAAGAGAAAATAACCCGAAGGCACAATAGAAAAAAAGTCATTATTTCCTAAAAATGAACAAATACTCCAGAAATTCCTTCTAGAGCACTCAATGGAATCACACCTGCAGCTCAGTACTCTTACAGTCATGTAAATATAGTGGTAGAATGCCAATGCTGGCTGTGCGCTTGGCAAGAGAACACTGACTGCTGAAATCCTGTTCTTAAAAGCTCTGTAAATTATAGTATCTAAAAAAATAAAAGAAATATGAAAATAGAAAAAAATAATCAAGCATCATCTATTTTCTAGCTTTTAAACTGGGACACAGCCCCACATGCAGTTATATAACTGCACGTGGGCCAGACAAATACCTTATCTTTAAAGAACTATTTCTTTAAGATTTATTATCATTAAGTGTTTGATTATATATCTATTTAAAAAACTTGTCGTATACTTAGGTCACAATTTGCTGGGAGGAAGGGGGTCACAGGGGGAAAATATTTAATCAGAGTGATCTATTTAGTCACTAAAAAAAGTCCAAAGAATGTCATAATTGATTTTTGGTATAGGAAGCCTAAAAGAAACATTTTGGATATATGACTTAATTACTTCATTAAAAAGGGGCATGATTCTGGAATTTTCTGTTTTGGGGTCAGACCCAGTAGTGCTCACTGCTTGCTCCTGGCCCTGTGCTCAGTGATCACTCTGGTGGGCATGGGGAACCATAAAATGTGCTGATAACCGCAACAGGTCGGCCATGTGCAAGGAAAATACCCTACTTACTGTCCTACTGCTATAGCTCCAGGGAAAAGGGCATGTTTCGGAACACATGCGAATTAAAAGATTATTTTTCTTTTCTTTTTTCCGGCAGCAGCACTCAGGGGTTACTTCTGGCTCTGCGCTCAGAAATCACCCCTGGCAGGCACAGGGACCACATGGGATACTGGGATTCGAACCACCACCTTGGATTTGAAGCACCATCCGTCCTGATTCTACTGCGTGCAAGGCAAATGCCTACTGCTGTGCTATCTCTAGGGCCCTATTCTTCTGTTTTAAGTACTGTGCTATGTCCTATCTATTTCCCACCCACCCACCAAAAATTTTTTTGGGTCATACCCCGCAATGCTCAGGGTAACTGCTGGCTATGCACTCAGAAATCACTCCTGGCAGGCTTGGGGGACCATATGGGATGCCAGGACTCAAATCACTGTCTGTTCTGGATCAACTGCATGCAAGGCAAACACCCTACCACTAAACTATCTCTCTGGCCCCTAAAAGATTAATTTTTATATTTGGTCCAAAGAGATAGTACTTGCCTTACATGCAGTCAACCAGAGTTCGACTCTCGGCATCAAATAAGATCCCTTGAGTAGCTCAAAGTGTGGTCACAAAACAAACAAAATAAGATCTTTCTTGAATTAAGTAAGATAGCAGTCAGTAACATATGTATCTACAACCTCTACTGGATAGGACCATAGAAGTATAAATAAAAATTAGAAATAATTGGTCACATCTAATAAAATGACCTTGGAACAGATGAGCAAAGACCTGGGTACATCCTCATTCTTTTTCCATATAGAAAATAGTTTTATTAACAGAGGACAGGTACAGAAGTGCAGTGAAGTCATGTTATGACACGAGGTTATGTCAGAATGTCCCACCCCTGCCATTATAATAGAATATAAATCTCCCATGATATTTATTATCTGACATTATTTATCTGGTTTATTCTGTCTTCCATCCAATTCAGTGTATATCCCAGTAGGATGGAAATAATTTTTCTGATATTCACCCATTTCTAAAGTAACTACAATAGTACCTGGTATATTTTAGCCATTTAATAACCAATTGTATTATTATTTTCAGATGGTCTCTAAGTTCTGGGGGAGTACTACAAATATGTCCCATACTCACATTAAGCTTACAATTCTGTTAAGGGAAGAATAACCAAAACAGATTATAGCTTGAGACAACAGTGTTTTTAAGAGAAGTACCAGTTCTATAGTAAATTAAATCTGATACATTATGATACAAGACAAAATAAGTTTTTTTAAGCATAGGAACAAAATAGTCTGATTTATAATCTAGTAAAGCACATTGATTGACATGTCAAAAATAAATAAGAGAGAAAATGACTAGGACCGTTTCTTCTGTTAATTTGGATACACGTGTATTTTAGAAATGGCCTAAGGAATTGGGTGACTTTGAGAGATGGTCCTAGTAGAGCCTCTAGCACTGCTGGCCACCTGCTTGAGTCAAGCTCCGTTCCAAATAGCCCAGGGCATCCAAGTACTGCCAGAGATGGGCCCCTGTATGTGTATTTTTTTTCCTAATTGTGTGGATAGCTTAAAGAGGGAGAAACACATTGGAACCTGAGTGATAACACAGTGGGTAGGATGTTTCCCTTGCACAGGGCCAACCTGAATTTGATCCCTGACATCTCATATAATCTCCAGAGTCTGCCAAGAGTATCTGCTGAGCACAAAGCCAGGATTAACCCGAGTGGGTATAGCCCTCAAAAACAAAAAAAATAAAGCCAAGGAAAATAAAAAAGAAGAAAAACCAATGTTTTGAAAAAAGGTAATCATTAAATGAAGACTCCCACATTTTGCTCTAGAAATATTCTAAACAATGTGTGTCACGCATTTGCCCCCAAAAGAGATAAGAACATTCCTCTTTGAGGATAATAAAAGAAAAAGAAGGGGCCCGGGAGATAGCATGGAGGTAAGGCGTTTGCCTTTAATGCAAAAGGTCATCGGTTCGAATCCTGGTGCCCCATATGGTCCCCTGTGCCTGCCAGGAGCAATTTCTGAGCATGGAGCCAGGAGTAACTAACCCCTGAGCACTGCCGGGTGTGACCCAAAAACCAAAAAAAAAGAAAAAGAAAAAGACCTATCGGCTTTTGATATACAAAATGTCCCACAATTAAATTTCCTAGGGTCCATCTAACACTCTGCAAGAAAACATTAAGTCCTCACTCTCCCAGAAATTTCCCCACTTTAGTGCAGCACCTAAAGAGTCATCAGCATACATTAGCAAAAAACTTCTAAAACGAAAGGAGGGAGAAAAACCAAGAAAGAATCCAGAAACTTTTAAAAAAGAAGTATATAAACTCACCTTTTACTTCATCTTCTACTGCACTTTCAGTCATCTGGCAACTTTGGGGTACCACCACAGTTGCTATCTCTTGAACATCTTTCATTAAAACATCAGTATCTACTTTAAGAATACTTTTTAGTCTGCTGAGCTCTTTGGGGGCATTCTTTTTCCTTTTTTCAGCCCGCATTTTCCTTTTCCACTTACTCCGCAAGCTCTTGGCCATCTTTCACCTAGAGGATTAAAAAACATATGCTAAAAAAACAAATATTTAGGGGCTGAATGATAGCACAGTGTGTAGGGCTATTGCCTTGCACGCAGCCTACCCAGGTTTGATCCCCAGCATCCCTTATGGTCCCTAGAGCCTACCAGGAGGGATTTCTGAGCATAGAGCCTGGAGTAATCCGATGACTGCTGGGTGTGGTCTAAAATCCAAAAACCAAACAAACAAACCAAAACAAAAATATCTACCTAACAAATAATAGCAAGTTGAGGCCAAAATGGTAGCACAGAGGTAGAGCATTTGCCTTGCATGGCTGACCCAGGACAAACCGGTTCAATCCCCAGCATCCCATATGTTCTCCTGAGCATGCCAGGAGAGATTTTTGAGCACAGAGCCAGGAGTAACCCCTGAGCATCATAGGGTGTAGCCCCAAAACAAAACAAGCAAATCCTTGAAAAATAAAGTTAAAAAAAAGTCTTCTCTATCCAACAGCAACACATGAAAACTGTCATGTGACTGTCCATTTTTTACATTGGCACAATCAACTTATGTGAGGGTCAACATAATACAGTCTTCAATATGATAAACAATCTCAAAAATCCTCTTATCTACAACACAATAAATCTCAAATCAAATGCCCTATATCAATGACAAACCATAAGTAAATTCTAAAAGTTTGGAGATTCCAGACACAATCTAGCCATTTTAATTTTAATTCAACACCCGATGCAAAGCATCGTCATTTTACAGTTATGAAATGGCAAATTACAAAATGTTCATATAAATGCCTTTTAACACGTCTTTGGATTTTTCCCAAATCTACTGAACCCCTCACTCATTACCTACCCCATCAAGTTAATCTAGCTCTCCTGTCATTTCCACTCTGGCTTTCTCTTCCTCCTTTCGTCCCAGTCCTAAATCCTTTCCAAAGTGGTTAGCTTGTGCTTTCAAAAACAAGAACCTTTCGTTGAACTTATTAATGATTTCAACATGTCAATTTCAAACCTAGGTTATTGGTAACCTGGATTCTCCCACTTTAAATTTTAAATTCAATTTCATCTCATACTTCATCCAATTACATCTAGGAAAAAATTCAAGCAGAGTAGGTAGAAAATATAAATAAATAAATAAATAAATAAATAAATAAATAAAAGGCTGGGACAGGGCCAGAGTAAGATAGTACAGCTAGTAAGGCACTTGTTTGCCTTGCAAGTGGCCTACACTGATTCCATCTCTGATATTCCATATTACTATAGCGTCAGGTGTAATTCCTGAGTCCAGAACCAGGAGTAAGCTCTAAGCCTCACCAGACCAATAAATAAGAGTAATAATAATGAAATAAAATCTGCAAGGACAGTGAAGTTAAAGACGTCATTTCAATGGATAGTGTGTGGGCAATCGTGTGTGTGTGCTCCTGCTTTATAAATCTCTTTCACAGCTCTATAGGTAGGATACCCCAATACATAAGAGTTTGGAAGATAATGAAGGTTACACAGGCATGACCAGAGAAGATCTGGGGTTAAGCCCTCAACCTCAAAACCACCGTCCTTTTGCCTCCAAAAGCCAAGCTCTAAGAGGGGAAAAGAGAGAAGGCTCGTGGTAAGCAACCTTGGGCGACAAAGAGCAACCTGAGCTGGACAGATCAGCAGGAGAGAATCCTTGAGCACACAAACGTGGGAGGTCCCATGACAGCCACCCAGACCACAGGGAGCCCCTTGTCCTGGAAAAGATCCTGCATCTCTCACCAGGGCAAAAAATCCCTGCATGCATGCAGAAGCAGGAGCTAGGAGCACTGAGATCAAGTGCAAAAGCCCCTCGTCCCACAACCCAGGGAGGTTAGGAACATACCCCCAAAAAGATCTGGCAGACTCAGACCATATGCCACTCAGGATACCCACGCCACCGGAAGTAACGGCACTTCCTGCTTCCGGCGCGCGGTGCACGCCGGTAGTGACGCATTTCCGGTGCTCTGGGCGGGGATACCGGTGGGAGTACCGCCATACTTCCGCCCATGTCGACTCCTCCTATTTTGGGAGGAGAACTCGCTGGGGAAATCCCCGCCGGGATTTTGCGTGCAGCTTGGGCTGCCTTGTGAATTTGGGCTGGTAGGTCGGGATAGTCTCAGCGAGCGATCCTGGCTCAAGACGGTGTCAGTCGGGTAAGGGGCCAGAGGCGACCCAAATTTGGGGTCGCACCCTTCTTGCACCGGCCCTGAATGCATGTCTTCAGATGCTCTGCAGATCTCATGGTTTTCTTGGCTGCCCAATTGAGCGGCTCTTAAGT
>PVKC010008877.1:0-27544 GCA_004027635.1 Crocidura indochinensis
CTTCCTTTCTTTTCATAAAATCTTTATTTAAGCACCTTAATTACAAGCATGATTGTAGTTGGGTTTCAGTCATAAACAGAACATTTACCCTTCACCAGAGTCACATTCCCACTGCCAATATCCACGATCTCCCTTCTCCCCCCTCCCCTGCCTGTATTCGATACAGGCATTCTACTTCTCTCATTTATTAACATTGTCATGCTAGTTGTTAGTGTAGTTATTTCCTACCAGCATTCAGTACTGTTTGTGGTGAGCTGCATATTGTGAGCCAATCCTTCAGCCCTTAACTCTATTTTCTCTGGGATTATTACAATAATGTCTTTCCTTTTTTTTTTTTAACCTATAGATGGGTGAGATTATTCTGTCTATCTCTCTGCCTCTGACTTATTTCACTCAGCATAATAGATTCCATGTACATCCATATATAGGAAAATTTCATGACTTCATCTTTCTGACTGCTGCATAATATTTGTTGTGTATATGTACCACAATTTCTTTAGCCATTCATCTGTTGAAGGACATCTTGGTTGTTTCCAGAGTATGGCTATTGTAAATAGCTAGCGCTGCACTGAATAGAGGAGTGAGGAAGCAATTTTTGTATTGTATTTTTGTGTTCCTAGGGTATATCCCTAGGAGTAGTATAGGTGGGTCATATGGAAGTTCAATTTCCAGGTTTTTTGAGGAATCTCCATATCGTTTTCCATAAAGCTTGGACTAGATGGGATTCCCACCAGCAGTGAATAAGAGTTCCTTTCTCTCCACATCCTTGCCAGCACTACTTGTTCTCATTCTTTGCGATGTACACCAATCTTTGTGACATGAGATAGTATCATATAGTTGCTTTGATTTTCACCTCCCAGATGATTAGTGAAATGGAGCATTTTTTCATGTGCATTTTGGCCATTTGTATTTCTTTTTTGACAATGTGTTCATTTCTTCTCCGCATTTTGTGATTGGGATTAGATGTTTTGCAATGCTGTCATCCTAAAAGAAACACAATAAGTTACATGTCAAAGAAGCATAAAGAGCACCCAAGGTTAACAAATAAAAACTAATAACAGAATGATGATATAACAACAAACTTCTTACCAAATCTTCAGCCAATGACTTACTTGACCCCATTGCTAGATATAATCATTTTAACAAATATTTCTTTTGCTGTAGTTTTAAAAAATACTTCCATTACCATTTATCTCTCAGTGAACAAAGTAAAGTAAATTATGTTATGCTTGTTAAGGGAGCAGGTTTGAAGGTGAGTGGGAAATGGGGGACAATGGTGGAGTGAATTGAACACTGGTGGTGTTAGAGTATGGAAAGCAGACAGAAATATATTATGAACAACTAGGTAACCACAGTGTGTAAAAATAATAATAAAAATAAAAGAATAAGGTATCTTAATTGCTAGTTGTATCAGTTATCATTTGTTGCAGTTCAACTCCAACTCACACGTCATAATCTATTCTGTTATTGATTTCTAAACATTGGTGCACAATGAAACCAGTAGAGGAAGTGGAAAGGATATAACAGGAGGAAAGAAATAATTTGTCATGTTTGGTATGCACACACAAATGCATCTTGCTCACATAATGGGTTAATAGCATGGTGTATAAAAACCCAGAATGTTGCTCTGTTCTTGTGCCTCCCAAGTAATTGTTACTTGGCAATCTTGTGTTTCTGGTCTTGTCTGGTCAGAGTAACCAACTTTTCTGCTGCCTCTTATTGTTGACCCTACATATTCTTCTCTCCTGTACCAACATTTTTTAAAATTTTATTTTATTTTTAGATCATTGGGGCACACTCTGTAGTTTTTAATCCTGTTTCTGCTCTCAAAAATTCCTCCTGGCAATTTCTGGGACTATATTGAATTTGGGCATCGAATCCCGGTCAGCTGCATACAAGGAAAGCACTAACCTATCCTCTATACTCTGTACTATTGCCCAGACCCCTATAATATTCTTATTTTCTCCACACATTTTACTGTTAACCACAAGTTTTTTTTTTCACCCCAAATGGTAGTTGAACATTTCTGGAGACATTTGATCCAAAAGTGTGGCAAAACTTTCTGTCATTCACAGGTGTATAGACACATTATTTCCAATTAGGAATTCGGTACAATTTTTTTGTTTTGGAAATAGGCTTTTTTTTCCCATTTTGATTGGTTTACAAGATTTGGATGTTTTGTTTTATGCCTTTATATTTGTATGTAAGACTCAGGGCACCAAACACTAAGAATCTAGCACCATCCCACCATCCAAAAGTCCATTTCTCTCCTTTCTTAAACACCCATTCCCTTTTCCCTCCAATAACTACCATAGTTTCTATTGAATTATGTTTTGTCGTTGTTGTCTTTTTCAATCAATTGGTTTGTCATGGCAATTCACATTGCATATAGAATGAATTATCGTCCAGTAAATGTCCTTCATTCCTTTTCTTATTTCACTTGCCATAATTACCTCAAGATCCATGCATTTTATTCCCAAAATACATTTTATATATTTTTTTGTGTGGTTTTTGGGTCACACCCGGCAGCGCTCAGGGGTTACTCCTGGCTCCATGCTCAGAAATTGCTCCTGGCTGGCACGGGGGACCATATGGGGCTCCGGGATTCGAACCGATGACCTTTTGCATGAAAGGCAAACGCGTTACCTCCATGCTATCTCCTGGGCCCCTACATTTTATATTTTAAATAGATTATTTTATTATTGCTATATGATATCATTATATTATCCATACCACATTTTCACTCTGTCCTCTGTAAATGCATATTTAGATTGTCTCCATGTGCTGATTGTTGTGAAAATTTTTTCAACCTAAAAGTGAGAATACCTTTTTAAGTTAATGTTGACATATCTTTTGGGTAAATACATATGTGTCTTATTGCTTGATCTTATGAAATTTTTATTTTTACTTTTTAAATGAGTCTCTATACCATTTTTCACAGAGGCTGTACTAACACATTGTTCTCAATAATGTATCTGATTACATTCTTGTTTACATGTTTATAAGTACTTATTTCCAAGCTTATATTGGCATTGGCTAGTCTTTCTGGAATAAGGCAATATCTCATTTTGGTTTGGATCTGTATTTTCTTAATAATAATGCTAAATTTTTTGGATATGCATCTGTGGTCTATCAATATATCCTTTTAGGAAAAATGCCTATTTAGGTCCTTGAAACTCTCTCTTTTTTTGTTTTTGTTTTTGGGTCACACACGGCAGTGCTCAGAGGCTACTCCTGGCTCTAAGTTCAGATATAGCCCCCAGCAGACTCGGGGGACCATATGGGATGCTGGAATTCAAACCACCGTCCTCTGTATGCAAGGCAAATGCACTACCACTGTGCTCTCTCTGGTCCCCTTGAAAAATTTTTGATTGAGATTGTTGCTTAATTTGTTATTGTGTTATGACTTTAAATATATACATGCACAGAAAAAGTAATTCCTTGTTTTCTGTTGACCTGTCAGACATGTGAAATACAACTTTCTTTTAAAGATAACCTTTTTCTAAGTTTGACCTTCAGTACTTTTTTTCAAACTTTGACTAATTTTCACTATTTTCTTTATAGATGGTCCTTGATTATAAATTGATAATTTTTATTAAATTGCCTAGACTAATACATTACCTCTAGAAGTATCACTAGTCACAAAAATACCTATGGATGCTATTGTATTACTTTATAATCTGAACTCATTCTTATTGAAATATACCCAATAAAAATCCCAACTTTTTGTAGCCACCACATAATTCTTATGACAGCAGATTTATTATGTAAATACTATTTCTATTTGATTTCTGCTTTCAACTTTTTATTAATATATGTATTTTTTGTTTTGTTTTGGCCATACCTGGTGACACCCAGGGGTTATTCCTGGTTATACGCTCAGAAATCGTTCCTGACTTTGAGGACCATATGGGATGCAGGGGGATCGAATCGTGATCTGTCCTTACTGTTCCTAGCCACTGCTCTGGCCCCTTTTATTAAAATTTTTACTTGTGCATTATTTGCTTAAGATAAAAATTTATCAAACAATCAAGAAATTATATTATGAATGCCAGTAAATTCTTAAAATATTTAGAAACATTATAAAGTATAATTTTAGTAAAAATTTCTTGTCCAGTGTTACAGAATTAGGAAGTATTTTTTACTTTATCTAAAACAATAATTGTGTGCAATTTTTACTGTCTCTGAGTCAAGTTAGTATTGAATCTTATTGTGCTGGTAAAATTTCTTTGCTTTAACCTGAAAAGTGGTAATTTATTCATGGTAATGCCATGATGAATCATTGTGCTGATAACTAGAAAATGTCATGTCTTTTTATCTAAGGTGCCGTTGATTGCATGACACATAGTTCAACCATTCATTTAATGTATAAATAAAGGAAGAATGTTGAAATTAATTGTAAGCCATTAAAATGTAAGAGATCTGGTGATTCAGAGATGTTAAAATAGGAAATAAATTGGCTTCTTAGAATTGATAAAAACATGGAAATATGATAATTCTTCTGAATGAATCACCTAGGTGTTCCTGCCATATGATAATTATAAGTGTTCAGTGGAAATATATTTTCTTTGTATGGTTATAATATCATACTTGTAAAATTTGAAGGAGTTTGATATGCGAGTTTAATAGTCAACTGTTTAGATTGCTTGGGTACCATCCATCGCCAATATATTTCAACACCTTGCCCTCTTTAAGAATTAAATCTTGCAGAAACTGCCTGATCTCAGTGTGTTTTGGGTGGCCTGCCATGATTTCCAGTGAAGCAGAGGGGAAATTCGGACATTTATTACTTTTAGAGTTATGAATCTCATTATTCCCATCTCTCCATTCTGATGTTTCAGATATTGATTCCATCTGCATCTTGTAAATTTTTATGATAAGATTTTTTTCCCCATGTTCCTTCACTGAGAGTGTTGTGAAGTTGGCTGCTGGGCCACACCCAGTGTTATTCAGAAATTATTCCTGACTTGGCTCCAGAGTGATCCCTAGTGGTCCTTGATGGGCCATATGCGGTACTGGAGATTCAATTCAGAACCAGTGGGATGCATAGAAAGCATCCTCACCACAGTACTACCTATCTGTCTCTAAAATTATTGCTGAACTTATAATATACAGGAACATATAATTTGAAACATGATAATGTATGTAGTCCATAGTTTTAGGTCCCAAAATTTGGAAAATATTTTATTTATATGCAACGTTCTATACTCATGTACTTTTGCTTTGAAGATATTTTTAAAGGTAACCTCTTCCCTCTACTGCTTTATGATTATTATTGCTCTAATTTCTCTAAAAGTAAAGAAAAACTGCTTACATATTTTTTACATATTAAATAAGAATAATAAAAACTAATACCTGGATCATGTTTTTATTGTATAAATTTGCTTTGCTTCCTGAAGTGTACCTGTGTTTTTTGTAAAGCCATTTTGAAGGATATATAATTTTATATTTTTTTAGTTTGTCTTCTGATCAAGGAAATATAAAATTCTTTTGTACCTGAAGTTCACAAATCATCAACTGGATTTATTATTTGAATGATGCAGAAACAAATAATTTATAATTATGTTAGATATAAGAAAAATACATGAGCAATACTTAAGCTCATGATTTGAGCTAAGATAATTATATTATTAGTGAAGTATTAGATATTAGGTTATGAATTTAATGGGATAATAAAAATACCCATAAATTTTTCTGCCTAGTTTATGTAACTCAGACATATTCTTTCTCTTTTTCTTTTGTATTTGTGAGACTCTTCCATTGATAGTGATGATAATGGTGAAATGAAGTATTGTGAATATGGAGAGAAAAGGTACATTTTGCATTAAAAATCTCTTTATATTTTTAATTATTAGAAGTCTTGGTTCTTTGTCAAGCAGTAATACATAATTTCACTTATATTAGTTGCAGTATTCCCCAGAAAAGGATCTATATTTGGATAATATTTGAATATTACTTAAAAACATTCACAGGGCTGTCTGCCTGTATTTAGTATGCTGAGATTTAAATATGCTTGAAACTCTTCTCTTTTAAATATGAATACCTTTGTTGACTTTGATTTAATTTGGTGGAAGTATTATCCCAATAAACACAAAGATGAAACTTTGTATGTGTTTTCAGCCTATCATTATACATTTTTCTGATCCTTTGAAGAAAACATACTTTGATTTTAAATGAAAAATTTCATTAGGAATTTCATGATCAAAGTAAGATATTTATGAGATGTTTTGAGTTTATGATGTGTCATCTTGAATGAAATAGTATAAAGTTTCCTGAACATAAACACTGATGATGAAGCTAACTTTAGAAGTACATTTAATAACCAGACCATTCTCCAGATTTATCTGAGCCTTCCAAGTGCCCGCCTGACTGCATTGCTACTTTATGATTTAGGCATTGTACAATTCAGACATTGGTTAAGAAGGAGCTGATAGGAGCAGAGCTGATAGAAATTAATTCTAGAAGTTTATTGGGAATCAGCACAATAGGAATGTAACAACAGAGGGAAGGAGAAACTGCTCCACATTATCAGTGGACTAGTTAGTGTCTATAAGAATGTTCCTCAAAGGTAGGTAGGACCAAAAAATAATCTATTGTCACAGATGACAACTGATCCTATGAGCCTTGGCTTGGAATATAATTCAAAAACGGATTATTTAAGGAAGCCAAGTTTAGTTCAAAAGCTGTATAAGTTAGTATGCAGTTGAAATAGAGTGAACAAAAGGATTTGATAAGAAAAAACACAAGAAATTGTCATAGAAAAAAACAAGTAGCAGTAAAATTAGATGGTTTTGTGTTTGTCAAATTCTTTCCTTTATAATTTGTTCATCTTCCAGTTAAGTGGACTCCTTTATTTTGGTTCTAGCTTTTGACCTAGTGACATGTTTTGTTCAGTTCTTGGGAAGAGAACAAATGTTCTTGTTGGGGATCAGAGAAATAGCACAGTGAGTAGAGCATTTGCTTTCCATGTGGCTTCATCAGGTTCCCTCCCCGGAATCCCATATGGTCTGCCAGGAGCGATTTCTGAGTGCAGAGCAAGAAGTGATCCCTGAGTATTGCTGGGTGTGTGGTCTCCAAACAACCAAACAAAAGGTCCTTTTTTGTGCAAATGCAAACCCTCTAACTTTAGTACTAGCTTTAGTATTTTCTCTGCATGAGGATTTAGTTTGAAGGATTTAGCTGATTTTCAGAGTACTAGAATTCTAATAAATCAAAAATCTGAGATTAAGTGTAGCAAAAGTCAAGAGAATTTATCTTCAAATAAACCACTTGTGAAGGAGAATCTAATATGCTTTGGTGATATGCCACAAAAAAAAAAAAAGAAAAGAAAAAGAAACAAAAAAAATGAGTGCTATTCTGTAATTAACTCTATCTCTGTTAGCCACACCCAATAACCCAACAAGAACACAAATCCTGAGAGCAATTCTGGTTTCTCTGAAGGTGATATTTTATGACAGTGAAAATACACTTTCTGCTTGTTGAACTCACTTAAGACAAAGGTATACATTTATATTCATAGAAATACAGTTCAGTTCTCTTGAGTTTAAAGCGAGTATCCTAGGAAGTCAGGCCTTTATAGAAAATAACAGATTGAATGGGTTAATCCTCCTACTTACAAAGTACTTGATTAATATGACTTGTTCAAAATGATATTCCAGATCTTCTGAAAATTAAATAAAATTATGGAAAATGGTTCCTATTCCTCTAGCAAATTATAATTTAGAATTAAAATTACACCACTGAGAAAGGCCAGAAATACATAATTACATATCCACCTTCACTTTGCTCGCTGAGTGGTTAATATGACTACTGCTTTCCTTACTGTAATAAGTCAGTTCTACCTTTAAATTACAAGAAATCAATTTTCCTGATTATATCTGATATCTTACAAGTGCTAGAATCAAAGTCTATCTTTAAAAATGTATGTATTCTTACCAAGATCTCTAGAGACAGAAGTCCGATTTTACCATCCATGATGAAGCAGAAGTCTTCCATACACCACAAAAGCACCGAGGGAAGAGTAAATGATCAAACTAGGAGTCTATAGTTAATCCCATGACAGTATACTTCAGAAATGGAGAAACCCTGTATCTCCTAGGTCAAGGGAATTCCCTCTATAATATCCCCAATAGTTACTGTGCCTATGCAGGGGGAAAAAAGGCACAAAATAATCATTTTATACACATATATATTTGATTGATTGACTTTTTTTTTGACTTCTTTATTTTGGTGTAGATATTGAAGTTGATGTCTCCAATTTTATTTTATTTTATCTTTTTCTTTTTGCACTCCGGCATGGTTTGATTTCAGGACTGAGACTATTGTGTGGTGCTTGTCTTTATTGCTGTAGTGCTCACTGGATATTTAATTTGATAATTCTTTCTGTATTGTTGTGGTGTTTCAATGACCTTTTTCATGTCCTCTCTCAAACTGAGGTTGAAAGCCTCTATTTAATTCAATTATATATATATAATTATTATATATTATATAACTTTAATATATAATATATATAATTCATATATAATTTTAATATTTAGAGAAGAGTGTTATTTTGATTCAAAGAGAATAAAACAGACTATACAGAGATCATAAAAATGTATGTAGTCTTTGCAATTGTACAGATATGTTAGTTCTATGAGAAGATGTTCTCTTCTGTTTTGTTTACTTTTGGGGAGAGATGGAAGGAGGCCACCATGCCTATCCTGAGTTTACTCCAGGTGCGGGTATAAGATTACTTCTAGTGGTGCTAAGCAGGTATTGACCCTGAGACCAAAGCAGACCTCATTGTATGCAAGGCAAGGAACCAATCTCTCTGGCCAGAGATTGTCTCTTTTTGGTTACAATTGGCTCACTAGTATTCGAACAAGTGCATGACACCTTGTTGTGTACTGTAGTGTAGTGTTATGGTGCATTCAGATTTCTTGTCCCCAAACAATAAAGAGTAAAAGCTGAATAATGGAGATGAAATGGTTTCAGTAGGAACTTTATTTGAAGAAGGTTTAGGAAATATGGACATGGAGTATTTTAAGCATTTAAATATACACACTTATTTACAAACTGCACATATGTAATTATAAATTAATATGACCACATTTTAACAAAAAGGCATATGGATTTTTTTTGTTCTTAGACTTTGTAGCTTTTTAATTGGCTTAACATTATTTCAAACACAGAATTTATATATAATATATAGATAGATATAATATATAGATATATCTATCTATATAATAAAACTTTAAAAAGATTAACTGATAAAATTCTTTTCATGAAATAAATTTAGATGAAAATGAAGCAATTGCAAAATTTGAAATGAATTAGCAGGCAACATTCTCTGTATGAAGCATTGCATCATATTACTTTTAACTGTTATTTTTAAATCATTATATGTCATTTATGCTTTTATGTTATTGTCTAAAAACATTTACTTAAAGAACAAATCACTGACTCTTCTGATGCAGTCATATTTGATATAATATGATTCTGATTATCATCTAGAATTTGAAAATTTCATCATTTTACTGTTTTTCTGTATCAGTTTATTGTATTTCTCCCAGGAATCTCAAATTTTACATTTAGAATAAAAAATTACTTGCCAGAGACAACTAATTTTTGGTTTTAACTATGCGAAAAAGATCTCATCATATTTAACATACATTTCAGATGTTTTTCTTTTGGGACTGAATTGCTTGGTTTTCACACATTTCTTTTTATTTATTTTTTGGAAGTGTAACATACCTACATTAAAAAGTTTGTCTTAAAATTCAGGAAGTTGGGGCCCTGGAGATAGCATGGAGGTAAGGTGTTTGCCTGTCATGTAAAAGGTCATCGGTTCGAATCCCGGTGCCCCATATGGTCCCCCGTGCCTGCCAGGAGCAATTTCTGAGCATAGAGCCAGGAGTAACTCCTGAGCACTGCCGGGTGTGACCCCAAAACCAAAAAAAAAATTCAGAAAGTTATGATAATTTCATTGAATTTTCTCCCAGGGAACTAATCATAGTGATGGAAAAAAATTTAAGAAGTCAGTTAGAACTTTAGAACTTCAAATTTTATTTTACTGATTTTTACTTTAGCTTTTTACTATTTCATTTAAACATGATTTACTATTATCTCTGATTAATATATAGTTAGTATAACAGCTCTTATCTTAACCAAACACAGAAATGAATGTTGAAAAGATATTGAGACATGACATTTATTTTCTCATACACAGTAGATTCCCTTATTATTTGTGACAAACAAATAGCTCTTCTGTTCATTGATATGCTTCTAATAAGTGATGTTTTTCTCCCATAATTTACATAAAAAGAATCCAGCTAAGTTAACTAAATGACACACTGTGCTGATCCAAAGATGAAAGCTGGGGTGTTATGCACGTTTTGAGAATATAAAATATGATGAACATTTCTGAAATATTTCCATTTATTTCTCAACAAGACATCTAGGTTATTTTTAGTGTTGAGATGTTTAAAATCAGATTTATATTGAATAAACCCTTTAACATCTACACAAACTATAACATAAACATAACATATAACATAACTATAACATAAACTCAAACATACCCTTTAAGGACTGCCAATTTACAGACAAAATAATAGAGGCAAAATATTGTCATTAATCAAAGATTTACTAGTGAAAGAAAATAGCACACATCTTTAAATAACTGGATAACTTTTTAGTTTATAAAATCACATTTTGAAAGGACTAATACACATAATAGCTGTAAAATATTAATTCAATGTTTTTGGGTTATACACAGAATAACAGTGATTGTTACTCAATAGCAAACTTTTGAATATATTTTGAAACCAAACAATTCATAGAACTATCATTTTAAGTTGTCTATATATGGACTCAAAGTAGTCAGGAAATTGAATAAATAAATATGTGAGTGACAGTCTAATCAGTATTACATAACTAGAACTAGTAATAAAGAATTCCAGAAAATAGACACTTTATTCTATATATTAGACATTCAGACATATTCATCTTGTATTTCAAAATTTGTGATTTTTGAGGGGGGCTCATCTGGCGGAGCTCAGGGGTTACTTGTGGCTCTGTACTCAGAAATCACTCCTGGGATGCTGGGTATTGAACCCGGATAGTCTGTGTACAAGGTACATGCCCTACCACTGTTCTATTGCTCCGGCTTCTGAAGGTTTGTGATTTCGAACTAACATTTTCCCATTTTCTCTTCTTTATAGTCCCTAACAACTAGTATTCTTTTTCTTCTCTGCTTTTAAATTTTTTGGTGTGGATTTCAATGTAAATGATATTTGTGTTTCTTTGTTTGAATTGATCTTGTAATTAGCTTTCCAGGTTCATATTATCAAGGAAGGATTTTTCCTTGGTAATTGTTGTATAATATTTATTGTATGTGTATGTGCATTTGCATATATTAAAATATACCATGTAAAGAAAGGTACTTTTAAAGAAATTCATTGTCAGGCAACTTTGTTTTTGTGGACACATTATAGCGTGTAACTGCACAAATGTCAATGCAGTTTACATGTATTGTACATCTGTACATTTATGTTCTGTGATATGCACTAATGGAATTGCTGTTACAAATTAATTCATTGTTAACCAACATGTTGTTGAAGATGCATGATTGTATGCACATACTAACATTTTTCTTTGCTGCAGACCTGTCAATAGACAATTATTCCTATATAATGACTATTGTAAAGATGTTAAAATACTCATGGGTGCACATATATCAATTGATATACTGTTTCCCTTCAGAAGTAGATAGGCTAAAAAGTGGTATTGCTGGATCACAATGGTGGTCGTTTTTTTAACTTCTAGAGAAATCTGCACCTGTAATTATTTTCATTGCCACCAACAGTGTACAAAGGCTCCCTCTATATGTTATATTCTTGCCATCAGTTGTTCTATTGAATTTTTTTATTACATATATCCCAATAGTGAAGGGAATCTCTTTGTGATTTGTAATTTGAGATTACCAGATGTTTAGTAATTTAGTACATTTTTTCATATTCTAGCAGAATTTATTTTTTATAAAATTCTGAGTGCATTTTGCATCCTTGTTAAAGGTTTCACCATATGTCTGTGGATTTACTTCTGGGAGCTGTATTTTGGTTAATTGATCAATATGATATTTTATATCATTCTCTTACTTTTTATTACTATGATATTGTAGTATAAAAATATCTTAAAATTAGGGTGTGATAATTTGACAGTTTTGTTTTTTTCTTAGAATTACTTTAGCTATTTGAAACGAATTTTCCAGAAATCCTTTTAGTATAGTCCTCATTTTTTCCTGGCTCTATTGTGTTGCTGAAGATTTTTAATTGGTATTTTGAACTATTCAGAGCTATTTTTGTTCAATGATATTTTGTTTATGGATGCTTGTATGTAGAAGGATGGTGTCAGAATACAATTATACTATATCATTCCTGAGTAATGTTATTAAGACTACATAAAAGTTCCAAATACATGCAGGTGAATATACTTTTACATGCCTGCTTTATAAAAATCATATAAATGGCTTGGATGCAGGGCCCGGAGAGATAGCACAGTGGCGTTTGCCTTGGAAGCAGCCAATCCAGGGCCATAGGTGATTGGTTCGAATCCGGTGTCCCATATGGTCCGCCATGCCTGCCTGGAGCTATTTCTGAGCAGGCAGCCAGGAGTAACACCTGAGCATCGCCGGGTGTGGCCTAAAAAACAAAAACAAAAAAAAATAAAATAAATGGCTTGGATGCATGTCTACTCATGCTTGTATGTAGCAGATTCGTTTATCTCTTAAATACTGATTACCTTTTAAATACTGATTAAACAATCTACTATGTGTCCTCGTATCTGAAGTAGATAGTTCCTATGAAACTATTGACAACTGTAATGGCAAAAAAAAAACCCCTATTACTATTTTATATCATAGATTTTTGAGCTTTCACATTCCTCTCAACAACCAATAAAATAATAATAATAATAATAATAATAATAATAATGCGTAAAGTCTTAAATGATATTGGCAAAGAACAGGAGATATGTATAGTGGTTGGGTGCTTGTCTTGCATTTGACCTATAGAGGCTCAATTCCCAGTACCCCATATGGTCCTCTGAGTCCACTGAGAATGATATCTGAGCACAGAGCCAAAAGAAACCCCTGAGAACTGTTGGGTGTGGCTCAGAAAACAAAATAGATTAACGATACTAACAAGTAAGAGTAGTAGGAATGATATGATAAATATACACTCTGTAAAAACCAATTCATAAGGAAAAAATTGATGGAGCCATTCTCTCTCATTGGATGCCTACTACCTCTGTGGTGGCTTGCTACTGAAAATATACTAAATACATTTTTATTTTTGACTTTTCTATAAAAGCAAACATTTTGCCCCGCCCCTTCTGTTAGCAGAATGCAGGTATCAATGTAGAACTTTTGTAAAAGTGAAGTGGCATAATGAATACCTTCAAAATGTAGGGCATTTTTAGAACACCTTAAAAGAAAAAATGGGAAGAAAATCTAAAGGGTAAATTCTGATATTCTTAAAGTATAGACTGATGTCAGATTTCTAGAAATTTTGACTTTCTGCTATGTTCTGCAATTGTTTACAGGTTGAGACTTATCCCAAGAAAGCAGAAAAATGCCCTCTACTGGAGAATATGAGTTTACTATATCCGAATCCGGTCCAATCTTTATCACTGAGTATCTCTCAAGGCTTAGGTTTTTGGTAGATCTTGAAGTTTAGGGACATGAGAATTGATATGAACATAGCAACTTTTATTTTATAGCAACGTTTTTAAGGAGGCATTTACATAGTTTCCTTTTAGTGATTTTACCCCAGTAATTGCATTGTTTTACTGTTTTTTTTTAACTTCTATGTGCTTATTTTTATTTTTTTTGCAATTAAAACGGTAAGATATTCAAGTTGGATGAGAGAACTGCGAGCAATTTCACTTTCACGCAATAATTTTGGTCAGTGCTTAGTTATGCATGTTTCTAATTCTCCAACTATTTAGATATTTAAGCACGAGAATATTTTAGGATTCATGAAAAAGTCTGATTGTTTTTCTTTCTCCACTTTAGTACATTATTTAGAAAGCAATAGAACTGGAGTAAGGGAGCCAGGAAATAGTGCAGCTGGTAGGGTGTTTGCCTATGATGTGGCTGACCTGAGGTTGTTCCCTGGCATCCTATTGTCTCCCCTTCCCTCAAGTCGCCACCAGGAATGATTCTTGAGTGCAGGGCCAGGAGTAATCTCTCAGCATAGTCATGTGGCCCCCAAATAAACAGATTTTAAGAAGCCAAATCAAAAATAATCACAATAATTACCCAGTTGATCAGTTTCCTTGTCAAGTTTGGATTTTGAGGAAAATCAGCATATTACTTTTCATCTTCTCTTATTTTAACTTTGTTTATTTTAAAAGTTCTGCTTCAGTACCTAGTATAGAGTGCCTGGAGTACAGGACAGGAAGAAATGAGCTTCGTTTCTAAGATTTGTTTTCATGACTATAGCATTGCAATTCAGTGTAATTCAATTTGTATAATAATGTTATAAAAATTCTAAGCTACTAATAAATTAAAACATAACTGCTTCTATTATAATTTGTAACAAAGTTACATCATAAAACCCATCCTATGCTGATAAAAATCTGTATTAATGGTATTGTTAATAGTTTAAGTGTGATCAAATTTCAGAAGCACATGGAGGAATATTTAGAAAACAGATTTCGTGTTCTTATCCCAAGAGTTTCTGGTTTAGTGTATTTGAGTGGAAGATTAGAATCTGCGTTGCCAACAATCTTTCAAATGCTTCTCGTTCCAGAAATTATTTGTTTAAATCAGGGCTCCACCATCTGAAACTCATGAACTAAGTATGATCACTTATTGCATTAATCTTTTTAAAATTACATTATGTTTCTTAATGATTATATATGATTCCTTGCTATTTCAACAAGTGCATAGTCCTAACCGAAGAAATTTTATGGTTGCAAAATCTGAAATGTATATTATATGTTTTATTAATAAAAATGCTCATTTCTGATGGAAAGTATCATTGTGTTATTAACTGAAATTTTTATTAGGATTTTTAGTTGAACATTATTATCTTCATAATCAAAAATCCAATGAAGTATGTAAGTTAGAATGACTTGCTAAAATCCTTCTGGTATCACATGCTACTCCTAAGAAATTGACAAACATACTATATAGCTCTAAGAAATGATGCAATCGCGGAACTTGCTGCAACATGGATGGAACTGGAAGATATTACGTTAAATGAAATAAATCAGAAGAAAGAAAAATACAGAATATCAATTTTTGTGGTATTTAGAATAACTGCATGAGGGAATGCAATGGTTTAAATGGGGATTACATTCTTGCCCACCCCACCCGCCCTCTTGCTTGAATAGAGTGAGGCAATGAAAAGAATTAGAGTGAAGAGGGAGAAAGGCAGATTTAAATAACAAGGCACAGTAATAAAGGGGATACAGGTAGATTTGTGGTATTAAGAAAGGACAAAACTAAATATTGAAATCTCAGAGTCAACAGCACTGAAATACTTAGACTCAAACTTACAAACAAACCTAAAAAGGTGCCTGTGAAGATTGTAAGCTGACAGTGGGAGGTACAGGAAGAATTCTGGGAACATTGGTGGAGGGAGACTGACAGCGGTGGTGGGATTGGTGCTGAAACATCGTATGTCTAAAATTCAATTCAAGTCACAATTACTTTACATAAAAAAAGAACTTAACACACAAGCTTCGGAATGTATTGACTAAGAAGAATTGTAGAAAATAAGTCAGAATAGCAATATAGAATGCAGTTTGAAGCCATAAATTAGATTGATAATGAAATTTGGTTACATTATGCTATGTCAATATGAGATACTTTGCTGAGCTATAGGTAAAATATTGGAGAAATGCTATTTCTCAACTTGTGTGAAATAAAATTTTAGTTAAAAATAAAGGGTTCTGGGGGCCGGTGGTGGCGCTGGAGGGTAAGGTGCTTGCCTTGCCTGCGCTAACCTAGGATGGACCACGGTTCGATCCCCCGGTTCCCGATATGGTCCCCCGTGCCTGCCAGGAGCGACTTCTGAGCGAATAGCCAGGAGTAACCCCTGAGAGTCACTGGGTGTGGCCCAAAAACCAAAAAAAAAAAAATAATAAAGGGTTCTGAAAAAAAAGAAGCTGGATAATATGAAGTTTTTAAAACCTAACATAGCAATTGTAGAAATTGTAATCTACATATAATATTGTTTATAGAGCATATTTTCTAAATAGAATATATAAGTAGGTTCTTGTTAGATTTTGCTATATTTTTCCAAATAAACATTGTGTGGCAAACACTTTAGTTTGATTTGCTTCTTCCAATCAGACAAGAATAAAAACTAAAATTTCCTTTTCGATTCTCTCTTACAATTGGCTTCTTAATATGATTCTGATTCTACCAGTTGAAAACCACTAGTGAGGCTTTGCCAGAGACTTGTGCTGTTTCTGAGAGATGTGGATGAGTCTTTTTTTTTTTTTTTGGTTGGTTCAGAACCTGACAGAAAGGTAAAATTCCTGACTACAGATGATCAACTTTCTCAATTTAATGGACATGGATTATGAAAACATTAATCTAATATAGAGTCTTTTCTATATTGCTTTTTGCTTTTGTTTCAAATGGAAATAATGTATCAATGATATATTTCAATTAATTAATTTTTATTGATGTCCTATTTGTTTTTTAATTTTTTATTAATATTTTTTTATTTTGATCATAGTGGCTTACATATCTTTCACATTAGTATTTTAGGTACATATTAACATTGAATCAGGGGAATACCCACCACCAGGTTTGCCCTCCCACCTTCCCCATACCCTTTCTGCATCCCATACCCTCCACCATCACCCCCAGGCTGCTAGAGTAGGTGGACCCCTCTTTGACTAGCTTACTATCGGTGATCATACATCTGTTTGGTCCTGGTGCCCTCCCTTGTTTCTCCCTCTATTTGAGAGGCTAAGCTAGATAAATTGAGTTATGTGGTTTTGTTTGAGGGAAAGAAAAAATACAGTAGTAAAGGTGTGAAAGTGGCAATTGCCACTGTTTGCATATTTTAAGGGTGTTATACTACCATACCATATCCACCACAGTCCACTATATACTTTCAGCCTATTTCCTAGGTTTTTTATTTTATTTTATTTTATTTTTGGACCACAATTGGCTATACTTAGGGATTACTCCTGGCTCTGTTCTCAGTTAATAACTCTTCTCAGTGCTTGGGGGAACCATATGTAGAGTCAGAGATCAAACTCTAGTAGGTGGGCTGCATGCAAGGCTAGTGTTTTATTAATGTACTATATCTCTGGATCCTTCCCTCATCCTTGCTAACTTCAGTTCTATGGTTGCAGTGTAAGGTTTTGTTTTCATTCGACATTATCTACTCCTTTGATTTATGTCATTATGTACCACATATGAGTGAGGTCATCAGAATTTGTTTTATACTTCTTATTTTGCTTAGTCTGAAACCTCCAGTTCCATATATATTATAGCAAAAGACAAGATTTTAACTTTTCTAATCCTAACAGTGTTTGGTAATGTGCTTATACCACAAGTTTCTTATCTACTCATCTATTGTTTCATACTGGAATTATTTCCAGATCTTCCACATTGTAAAAAGAACTGCAGTGAATACACTGTATATGTATCTCCTTAAATTACCTTTTTTGTTTTCTTTAAATAGATATGTAGAAGTAGAGTTGTTGAAGCATATGGTAGTCCTATTTTTAATTTTCTTGAGGAATGTCTATATTATTTTTGATATAGACTAGACCAGTTTATATTTCTAGTCAGTAATGGTTCCTTTTTCTCCATATCCTTGCCAGAAAATTTCTGAACTTTTCAATATAGACTATTCTTATTGGTGTGAGATGATATCTCATTGTCGTGTTGGTTTTAATTTCCCTGATAATTATTGTATTGAGGTTTTTATGTGCTTGTTGGTCTTTTGACTAAAGAAGTTCCTGTTCAACAATTCTTACTAGTTTAACATGGTTTTTTTTTTGTGCTTAGACTTTGCAATTTTTTTGCATATTTTTAACTTTTTTTCAGATGTATGTTTTATGATTTTTTTCATGCAAGTCTTTGTTTAATGGTATTTTCCTGGGAAATTCAGAAAACTTCTTATTCTTACAAAATCCCATTATTTATTTTCCTTTTAATTCAATATCACAATGTTTTCATTACTACATATATTGTAGTTACAAACTATAGTACAGATTAGGAGCCGGAGCAGTGACACAAGCAGTAGGGTGCTTGTATTATGTACCCTAACCTAGGACAGACCACAGTTTGATCCCCTGGCATCCCATATGGTCCCCCAAGCCAGGAGCGATTTCTGAGCACATAGCCAGGAGTAACCCCTGAGCACTATCGGGTGTGGTCCCAAAGCCAATATATTATATATAATTACAGTTTAAAATTAAGAAAATATTATTTCTCCGATTACTTCTTTCCTCAGGATTGCTTTGAGTATTAAAGGGAGATTGTGATTCCTTATATATTTTATATATTTTTTATATTTATATATATATTCCTTATATATTTTAATATTTTTCATATTTGAAAAATCTCATTTTGATAGGAGTTACATTGAATGTGCCTGTATTTAGAAAGATGGTCATTTTTAACTATATTATTTTTTCTAATCCATGAACATGAAAAATATTCCATTTCCTTCATTTCCTTTTATTCTCTTCTATTCTTCAGAGTATCTTATTTTAATATATATTTCACATTATATTTTTAGTTTATTTTCTGACAACTCTTTCTGTATAAATTATAAATATGTTTATTTTCTTGATTTGTTTTTCTTCTGGCACATTTTTTACATATAGAAATATGTTGCAGATATTGCACTTTGATTTTGTAGTCTTTTACTTTGCCATATTGCTTTACTCTTTCTAATAATTTTTGTTTCTCTAGGATTTTTTTTTTTGGTTTTATTTTTTGGGCCACACCAGGTGAAGCTCAGGGGTTACTCCTGGCTATGCACTCAGAAATTGCTCCTGACTTGGGAGACCATGTGGGATATAGAGGGATCAAACCTCAGCCCATCCTAGGTTAGCGTGTGCAAGGCAAATGCCCTACCACTTGTGCCACTGCTCCGGCCTGATTATAATTTTTTTTGAAGAAAAAAAATTTTTTATTTAAACACCTTGATTATTACATACATGATTGTATTTGGGTTTCAGTCATGTAAAGAACACCACCCATCACCAGTGTAACGTTTCCATCACCATTGTCCCCAAACTCCCTCCTCCCCACCCATCCCCCGCCTGTACTCTAGACAGGCTCTCCATTTTCCTCATACATTCTCATTATTAGGACAGTTCAAAATGAAGTTATGTCTCTAACTGAATTCTTCACTCTTTGTAGTAAGCTTCATGAGGTGAGCTGGAACTTCCAGCTCTTTTCTCTTTTATGTCTAAAATTATAATTGCAAGACTGTCTTTCATTTTTCTTAAAACCCATAGATAAGTGATACCATTCTGCTTTTTTCTCTCTCTCTCTCTCTGACTTATTTCACTCAGCATAATAGACTCCATGTACATCCATGTATAGGAAAATTTCATGACTTCATCTCTCCTGACAGCTGCATAGTATTCCATTGCGTATATGTACCACAGTTTCTTTAGTGATTCGTCTGTTGAAGGGCATCTTGGTTGATTCCAGAGTCTTACTATGGTAAATAGTGCTGCGATGAATATGGGTGTAAGGAAGGGATTTTTGTATTGTATTTTTGTGTTCCTAGGGTATATTCCTGGGAGTGGTATAGCTGGATCGTATGGGAGCTCGATTTCCATTTTCTGGAGGAATCTCCATATCACTTTCCATAAAGGTTGAACTACACGGCATTCCCACCAGCAGTGGATAAGAGTTCCTTTCTCTCCACATTCCCGCCAACACTGTTTGTTCTCATTCTTTGTGATGTGTGCCATTCTCTGTGGTGTGAGGTGGTACCTCATAGTTGTTTTGATTTGCATCTCCTTGATGATTAGTGATGTGGAGCATTTTTTCATGTGTCTTTTAGCCATTCATATTTCTTCTTTGTCAAAGTTTCTGTCCATTTCTTCTCCCCATTTTTTGATAGGATTAGATGTTTTTTTTCTTGTAAAGTTCTGTCAGTGCCTTGTATATTTTGGAGATTAGCCCCTTATCTGATGGGTATTGGGTGAATAATTTCTCCCATGTACATCCATGTATAGGATGGCTCTTGTATCCTGGGCGCTATTTTCTTTGAGGTGCAGAAGCTTCTCAGCTTAATATATTCCCATCTGTTAATTTCTGCTTTCACCTGCTTGGAGAGTGCATTTTCCTCCTTGAATATGCTTGTAGTCTCAATGTCCTGGAGTGTATTGCCTACTTGTTGTTCTATATATCTTATGGTATTGTGTCTGATATCAAGGTCTTTCATCCATTTGGATTTTACCTTCATACATGATGTTAGCTGGGGGTCTAAGTTAAATTTTTTGCAAGTGGCTAGCCAGTTGTGCCAACACCACTTGTTGAAGAGGTTTTCTTTGCTCTATTTAGGATTTCTTGCTCCTTTATCAAAAATTAGTCAGCTCTATGTCTGGGGAACACTTTCTGAATATTCAGGTCTATTCCACTGATCTGAGGGCCTGTCCTTATTCCAGTACCATGCTGTTTTGACAACTATTGCTTTGTAGTAAAGTTTAAGGTTGGGGAAAGTAATTCATACCATATTCTTTTTCCCAATGATTGCTTTAGCTATTCTAGGGCCTTTATTGTTCCAAATGAATTTCAAAAGTGCCTGATCCACTTCTTTGAAGAATGTCGTGGGGATCTTTAGAGGGATCACATTAAATCTGTATAATGCCTTGGGTAGTATTGTCATTTTGATGATGTTAATCCTACCCATCCATGAGCAGGGTATGTGTTTCTATTTCTGCGTATCCTCTCTTATTTCCTGGAGCATAGTTTTCTAGTTTTCTTTGTATAGGTCCTTCACATTTTTAGTCAAGTTGATTCCAAGATATTTGAGTTTGTGTGGCACTATTGTGAATGAGGTTGTTTTTTTAATGTCCATTTCTTCCTTATTACTGTTGGTGTATAAAAATGCCATTGATTTTAGTGTGTTAATTTTGTAGCCTGCCACCTTGCTATATGAGTCTATTGTTTCTAGAAGCTTTTTGGTAGAGTCTTTAGGGTTTTCTAAGTAGAGTATCATGTCATCTGCAAAAAGCGAGAGCTTGACTTCTTCTTTTCCTATCTGGATTCCCTTGATATATTTTTCTTACCTAATCGCTGTAGCAAGTACTTCCAGTGCTATGTTGAATAGGAGTGGTGAGAGAGGACATGCTTGTCTTGTACCAGAATTTAGAGGGAAGGCATTTAATTTTTCTCCATTGAGGATAATATTTGCCACTGGCTTGTGGTAGATGGCCTTAACTATATTGAGAAAGGTTCCTTCCATTCCCATCTTGCTGAGAGTTTTGATCAAAAATGGGTGTTGAACCTTATCAAATGCTTTCTCTGCATTTATTGATATGATCATGTGATTTTTATTTTTCTTGTTGTTGATGTTGTGTATTATGCTGATAGAATTACGGATGTTAAACCAGCCTTGCATTCCTGGGATGAAACCTACTTGATCATAGTGGATGTTCTTCTTAATGAGGCATTGAATCCTATTTGCCAGGATTTTGTTGAAGATCTTTGCATCTGCATTCATCAGTGATATTGGTCTGCAATTTTCTTTTTTTGTTGCATCTCTGTCTGGTTTAGGTATCAAGGTGATGTTGGCTTCATAAAAGATATTTGGAAGTGTTTCTGTTTTTTCAATTTCATGAAAGAGTCTTTCCAGGATTGGTAGTAGTTCCTCTTGGAAACTTTGAAAGAATTCATTAGTGAATCCATCTGGTCCTGGGCTTTTGTTTTTGGGCAGACATTTGATTACTGTTTTAATTTCATCAATCGTGTTTAGATATGCTCCATCCTCTTCTGTGGAAGATTATAAGAGTCCAAGAATTTATCCATTTCTTCTAGGTTCTCATTTTTAGTGGCGTAGAACTTTTCAAAGTAGTTTCTGATTACCCTTTGAATCTCTGCCATATCAATAGTGATATCTCCTTTTTCATTCCTGATACGAGTTATCAAGTTTCTCTCTCTCTGTTTCTTTGTTAGTTTTGCCAGTGTTCTAACAATCTTGTTTCTTTTTTCAAAGAACCAACTTCTGTTTTTGTTGATCTTTCGGATTGTTTTTTGGGTTTCCACTTCATTGATTTCTGCTCTCAGCTTTGTTATTTTTTTCTGCCTCCCTATTTTTGGGTCCTTTTGTTGAGCACTTTCTAGTCCTATGAGCTGCGTCATTAAGCTACTCGGGTAAACCCCTTCTTCATTCCTGATGTGTGCTTCCAAAGCTATAAATTTTCCTCTCAGTACTGCTTTTGCTGTGTCCCATAAGTTCTGATAGTTTGTGTCTTCATTATTGTTTGTTTCCAGGAATCTTTTGATTTCCTATTTGATTTCATCTCGGATCCACTGGTTATTCAGTATTGGGCTGTTTAATTTCCAGGTGTTAACGTTTTTCTTCTGTGTTCCTTTGGAATTCACAAATAATTTCAGAGCCTTGTGGTCAGTAAAGGTAGCCTGCAAAATTTCCATCCTCGATATTATGCAGATATGTTTTATTTGCCAGCATGTAGTCTATCCTGGAGAATGTCCCATGTACATTTGAGAAGAGTGTGTATCCAGGTTTCTGGGGATGAAGTCTTCTATATATATCCAGTAGGCCTCTTTCTTCCATTTCTCTCTTCAGGTCCAGTATATTCTTTTTGGGTTTCAGTCTGGTTGACAAAGCTGTGTTGAGGTCTCCCACAATTATTGTGTTATTATTGATGTTATTTTTCAGCTTTGTCAACAATTGTATTAAATATTTTGCTGGACCCCCATTCAGTGCATATATGTTTAGAAGTGTGATTTCCTCCTGCTCTACATACCCCTTGATTAATATATAATGTCCATCTTTGTCCCTTACAACTATTCCTGAGTATAAAGTTTGCATAACCTGATATTAGTATGGCCAGTGCAGCTTTTTTTTATTTATTTTTTTGGCTTTTGGGCCACACTGTTGACGGTCAGGGGTTACTCCTGGCTATTCGCTCAGAAGTCGCTCCTGGCAGGCACTGGGTACCATATGGGGAACCGGGGGATCGAACCGCGATCCGTCCTAGGTTAGCGCAGGCACCTTGCTTCCAGTGCCACTGCCCAGCCCCCACTCCAGCTTTTTTATGGGTGTTGTTTGCTTGGATAATTTTCCTCCAGCCTTTTATTTTGAGTCTCTGTTTGTTCTGAGTATTCAGGTGCGTTTCTTGTAGGCAGCAAAAAGTTGGATTGAGTTTTTTGATCCATTTAGCCACTCTGTGTCTCTTAACCGGTGCATTTAGTCCATTGACATTGAGAAAAAGAATTGTCCTGGGATTTGCTGACACCTTTATATTGAAGTTTGGTGTGTCTTTTGGTTAGTCTTGTCTTAAATTAGGTCTTTCAGTTTTTCTCTTAAGTGTGGTTTTGAATCTATAGTTTCTGAGCTATTTTTGTCTGTGAAATCATATATTTTTTCATCAAACTAGAAAGTGAGTTTTGCTGCATACAGTATTCTAGGTGAAGCATTCATTTCATTCAGTCTTGTCACAATATCCACCACTGCTTTCTGGCCTTGAGTGTTTCTAGTGACAGGTCTGCTGTAAATCTCAAGGATGCTCCCTTGAATGTAATTTCCTTTTTTGATCTTGTTGTTTGCTGAATTATGTCTCTATCTGTGAGATTCGATATTGTGACTAAGATGTGTCTTGGGGTATTTTTTCTGGGGTTTCTTTGGTTGGTATTCTTCGGGCATGCAGGATTTGATCACATACATTCTTTAGCTCTGAAAGTTTCTCTTTAATGATGTTCTTGACCGTTGATTCTTCCTGGAAATTTTCTTCCTGGGTCTCTGGGACTCCAATGATTCTTAAGTTGTTTCTGCTGATCTTATCATAGACTTCTATTTTCATCTGTTCCCATTCTTTGACTATATTTTCCATTGTCTGTTCATTTATTTTAAGTTTTTTTTCAATCTCTCCCTCTGTATGGAGTTGTTATTTATCTCATCTTCCACAGCACCAATTCTAATCTCAGCTTCTTCTATCCTGGTGTTGATCTTATCCATTTTGTCATTCAATTCATTTACTGAGTTTTTCAGGCCTGCTAGTTGACATGTTATTTCAGTTTGGAGTTTTGTGATTTCTGTCTTCATATTTTCTTGATTCTTATTAGTGTTCTGTTCAACTCGATCCATGGTTTTTTTGAGTTCTTTGAGCATATTCCATATTCTTTTCTAAAATCCTTTTCTGAGAGATTGATTAGTTCATTGGTCATTATCTGGTCTTCAGAATTTTCATCGTCATTCTCTATGTCTGATGCTGGCCTGTGCTGTTTTCCCATTGTCACACTTGTATTGTGGGTTTTTCTGTGTGTTGTGGTGGTATTCATTGTGTAAGTGATGTACGCAGCCACACTCCTCTGGCTCTGCCCTTTCTGGGTGGGTCGATTTGCCCACAAGGGAATGGAATCCTCCATGGATGAAGCCTCACCCAGCATCAGATCTTAGGCCCGAGCACGCAACAGAGAAGGCTCCAGAAAGAAATGCTGGACTTCAGAGTGAAATTAGGCCGAAAATGCAGCACAGCACAGAGGACAGGTAGAAAGGTGTGCTGGCATCTGAGTTCTAATTATAATTAGATTTCCTCTGAAGCAAGCAGGCTCACCAGCAGGAACGCTGATGAGATTGGGTCTCAGCAGCTGGAAACCACATGACCCAAGATGGCCTCTGTGCCTCTCTGACTCCTGACAGAAAGCAGCAGGAATCAGTGTGCATACTGGCCTCTGAAACAGGCAGCCTCACCCGCAGGAATGCTGATGAAAACCAGTCTCAGGCAGCGGCAGAAACACTGATGAAATCGGGTCTCAGGCAGCTGGAAACCGCATGACCCAAGATGGCCTCTGTGCCTCTCTGACTCCCGACAGAAAGCAGCAGGAATTGGTCAATTTTTTAATTCATTGTTTAATTTTTTGTTTTGGTGTTTTTTATTGTGTTGTTTTGTCTGGTTTTGGTTTTGGGGCCACACCTGGTGATACTCAGGGGATACTTCTGTCTATGCTCTCAGAAATCACTCCTGGCTTGGGGGTCCATGTGGGACGCCAGGGATCAAACCAAAGTCAGTCCTGAATCAGCCCCATGAAAGGCAAGTGCCCTACTGCTGCACTATAGCTCCTGCCCCTCATTTCATTCTTTTTCTAATTAGGATTTTATTTTATTTTTCATGTTCATTTTTAGTGGCTAGAACTTTCAATGTGATGATGAAAATAATAGTGGGGTATATCCTTGACTAATAATAGAATAGACACTTTTATCTGATTTAGATTATTTAGATTTTATCTGATTGAGACTTAGAGGAGATCATTCAATATTTTGCAACTGAGTACAATGGGTTGCTGTACCTGGATTTTTCTCTACTTGGATTTGTTTCTTTTATCTTCATTTTGTTGAATTTTTTTTTCTTTTTTATTTTTTTGCTTTTTGGGCCACACCCTGTTGTGATGCTCAGGGGTTACTTCTGATTTTGCCCTCAAAAATTGCTCTTGGCTTGGGGGACCATATGAGACACTGCGGGATCAAACCAAGATCCATCCTAGCCCGGCCGCTTGCAAGGCAAACACTCTACTGCTGTGTTATAAATTCTACCCTACATTTTGTAGAGATTTTTAAAATCATAAATGGGTGTTAAATTTTTTCAAAAGCCTTCTCTGTGTTTATTGATATGATCATTGGCCTTTTGGTGAACTCCTTTAATGGTGCTCTGCCTGCCTGGAACCTTAGACCAGTGATACTGGACCAATTAAGTTGGCTGGTTCATCTCTGGATAGCTTGGGTTTTCAATGCCAAGGATAACCAAATCCACCCACCTCAGCAGTGCTTGGAGACCTCCAGGGTCATATCCATTAGTGCTTGGGGTTTCTCAAAGGGGCTGGACTCAGTAAAACTGGGGAACTAGTAGTTTGATCTGGGATCAAACCTCTCTTGCTCTCATGAAAGTCTTAATACCTGTAGAGTATAAATGGCCTCTCATATGAATTTATTTCTCTTTCGTTGATGTAATATACGGTATATTAATTTATTTATGTAATACATCCTAGTTAGTTTTGATTTTTCCTTTATTTTTCAAAATTTTATTGATTTTAATTTTTAAATTTTATTGTCTAATTCAGCTTGCTAAATTTTGTTTTGTTTTGTTTTGTTTTTGTTTTTGGGCAGCCCCTGGTGACACTCAGGTGTTACTCCTGGCTATGTGCTCAGAAACTGATCCTGGCTTGGGGACCATATGGGAGACTGGGGGTTCAAACCGCGTCCTTCCTAGGTCAGCACCCTACCTCTCAGCCACCGCTCCAACCCCAGCTTGTTAAATTTTTGTTGAGAATCCTTCATTTATTTTCATTGTGGATATTGTGTGTGTGTGTGTGTGTGTGTGTGTGTGTGTGTGTGTGTAATTTCTGCTTTTGGCAATAGGTAATATTGGCCTAATAAAATATTTTTGAAAAAATTCTCACTTCTTCCATTTTTTAGGAGGGTTTAAGAAAGATAAGGAGGTATCCACGCCTGCCCAGTAGGGTTGACTGCTAAGAACTGTAAGTCTTGTCTTTTCTTTGTGTTTCTTTGTCCTCCGGTGACCTCCGGACCTCCTGGGAGTGGACCAACTGGCCCGAAAAAGACTCACTCTCCCAGAGGTCTAGCCTAGGGCGAAACACCCAGGAATACCTCAATAGACTGAAAACCGGCTATCGCAAGTACTCTACAAAGCAAGGTCCCCTGATTGTGACGTCAGCCTGGGAATTTCTCCATATCCACACCTGCCCAGTAGGGTTGACTGCTAAGAACTGTAAGTCTTGTCTTTTCTTTGTGTTTCTTTGTCCTCTGCTGACCTCCGGACCTCGTGGGAGTGGGCTAATAATAGACTGCTTAAGAGCACGGCCGCTCTGCTTCGCTCCGCGGCCGTGTGCTCTTTCTAAGGATAGCACATCAATGCAACAAGAAGGGAAAAAAACACACTAAGGACTGTGCTGGATCACAGAAACCCAGCATTTCTCTCTAGATTGTCTTCTCTGCTGTAAGCCTAGACCCAAGATTTGATCCTCTCAGAGGCCTCATCCACGGAAGACTCCACTCACTTGTAGGCTAATCAACACACCCAGAAAGACTAGAACCAGAGGTGTCCGGCTGTGCACATCACCTACCCAATGACTACCACCGCAACACGTAGAAAAACACGCAATTCTAGTGTGACAATGGGGAAACAACACAGGCCAGCGTCAGACATAGAGAACGAAGAAGACAATTCTGATGACCAGATAATGACCAACGAACTAATCAATCTCTCAGATAAGGACTTTAGAAAAACAATATGGAAGATGCTCAAAGAACTCAAAGAAACCATGGACCGAGTTGAGCAGAACACTAATAAGAACCAA
>PVKC010008878.1:0-27491 GCA_004027635.1 Crocidura indochinensis
TGTAAATAAAATGCTTGGACGAGATATCTAACATCATGCTTTTTATAGAAAATAAAATTTTAAAAAAATTTCAGTAAAATAAAAATTTTAATAAAAAAAGAATATAGATTATAAAAAAACTAAGTAAAATAAGTTACAAATAAAAATAGTATTTTGACAAATTATTTTAAAAGTAACTAGAAACTATAAGAAATATATCAACTTCATACATATTTTAATTAGAAATTAATCTCAACATAATCATAATCCAGGTAAAATATAATAGAAGAATAATTATATTCATAGTAGCAATCATTTATTAAATATACAGCAGTATAATGCATGAAAAGATAAATTACTAAAATTTATTTATTCAAAAACTATAAATCTAAAATCAATAGAAGCTATATTTGTAAATAATTACTGAGACATAAATTAAATCCAGAATATCTAAATTCTCAAATTATGTGATAAATTGCAAACTACAATTTGAATGCATATTAAAATAGGAAATAATTTGAACCTGTATTTCACGTGAAAATATATTTTATTTTTTTAAATATATAATACCTCTATTTAAGCACCATGATTACAAACATGTTTGTAGTTGGGTTTCATTCATAAAACAACAGTTCACCTTCACCAGTGCAACATTCCTATCACCAACAACCCCTTTTTCCTTCCTCCCCACCCTGCCTGTATGTGAGACAGGCATTCTACTTCTCTCACTCATTAACATTATCATGGTAGTTGTTAGTGTAGTTATGTCTCTAACTGCACCCACTACTTTTTTGTGGTGAGATTCAAATAGAGAGCAGGTCCTTCTGGCCTTCATCTACATTGTCTTTAGGCATTATTGCAATAATGTCTTTTATTTTTCTTAAATCCATAGATTAGTGAGACTATTCTGCGTATATCTCTCTCTGACTTATTTCACTCATTGTAAATAGTTTCCATGTCTACCAATGTACAGGAAAATTTCATGACTGCATCTTTCCTGACAGCTGTATAATATTTAATTTTGTATATGTACCACAGTTTCTATAGCCTTTCATATATTGAAGGGCATCTTACCTGTTTTTTTAAATGAAAAATAAATGTAATTTCATTCAAAATAGTTCACTTTGAAATCCTTATTAAAATGATTTTTTGAGAATAGAGCAGAGCAAAAGTCTCTTACACGGCTTCCCGAGATGTTAAAAAAAGGAACATTTTCTTACATATTTGTCCAAGATAAATGAAATCACATAGCTATACATAGGTTGGTACATAGATGTTAGTACTATTTACTCTTTTAGAGGCATGATTTCCACATACTCAGAAGGTCTGGTAAATACTAGGAGGGATAGCCACCTAGTTATATAGTTCAATGGTAAGGTTGATTAATGTATTATTTTTCAGGCCTTCCTGTGCCAGTTCTATAGAACCATCTGGATCACTTCAATGACATTTAGACACCAACAGAAACACATTGTAGTTGCTTAGGGAAACATGTAGTGCCAGTATCTAATCAGTATTAAATCAAGATGTATATGGATCCCTGCCCTCCATTCTATCTCCTTGGTTCCCATTAATTTTATATAAATTATATAAAATATATGTATATATAATATACATAAACAGGTGAATGAACAATGATATTGTGTTCTGTCAACACAATAGGCTATAAAATTCAAGAGCTTCCTTTTCAAAAACAAACATACAAACAAAAAAAAATATAGGGTCTAACTGCTGTATGATCCCCCTGCGTCCCATATGGTCCCCCCAAGCCAGGGGCAATTTTTGAGTGCTTAGCCAGGAGTAACCGCTGAGGATCAAACGGGTGTGGCCCAAAAAAACAAAATAAATAAATAAATAAATAAATAAATACATAAATAAATGTAGGGCCTAGAGCACAGCAGGTAGGGCACTTGCTTTGCAAATAGCTGACCAAGTCTCATTCCCCAGCACACTCTGTATACAGAATCAGGAGTCAATCCTGAGCACCACAGGGTATGGCCCAAATAATGATATTTTTAAAATAAACAAAAAGCATCCCCTGGATTATATTGGATGTTACTACTAGTTTTCTCTTATTTCTATCCTTCCAGGGTTCAGTATTACTCATAAAAATATATTACTCAACTGCTAGTACAATCCATTCAGTGATTATTAAGAATTAATGAAAAGTAGTTAGCTCACATATAATAAAATGTCATATATAAAATAAATCATTAAAGTATGAAGCTTGGGTATGGAATGATAGCATGGAGGTAAGGCGTTTTCCTTGCATACAGAAGGATGATGGTTTGAATCCCGGCTTCTCATATGGTTCCCTGAACCTGGCAGGAGTAATTTCTGATCATAGAGCCAGGAGTAACCCCTGAGCACTGCCAGATGTGACCCAAAACCAACCAACCAAACAAACAAACAAAAAAAAGCTATGAAGATTAATAGTTAACAAACATCACAAAACTCTCAATTAAATAAATAAATATTAAGGTCAGCAGAAAGAGCTCAACCAAATGGCCAGGTATGACTTAATTTTACCTGTTTAAATTATATGTAAAGAGTCTATAGAAAAAGAAAGCATTTTAAAAATAATATGGATAATGTATGGTAAAAATTACACCAAATATAAATATATAACCCTCAGGAAACACATATCATATATGCTCATACTGCATTACCAAAACAACTTATGTAGTTACTTGCATTGTGAAAATTAATAGAACACAATCATGTTTAAAGATAAAGCAACAAATCTTCTCATAAATGTAATAAAATGCCATGATTTTTTAATTTAAAGTATTTTATATTGTTTATAAAGGAACTTTTGATACTTAGTTGACTAGGAATTAAATACTCTCAGACTAGGAGGTAGATACTATAATCTTTGGACAAAGGGATAATATATTGCCTCATATTTTCACTGAAAACAAAGAGAAAATTTAATTTCTTAAATTTTTAAAATTTATTTTTAACATATTGGTCCCTATTTCTACTTAAAAAGCATAAAAATAAACAAGTGACATTTTCTTTGTTCTGACAGTATGCATACATAAACTTGGAATTAATATATATATATATGTAGACATATATATATATGTATAAGTTGACATCAACAGAAAAGTTGAACAAGGAACTTAGTGAGCTTGCTATTTATAATTTTCTTATAGATAATATTTGGATTTCTATGCAAACTTAGTTGAGAGCTTTATCAGCTGTATCTCTTGCAGTCATAGATGACTAAATTTAGAGTAATGCCAGGGGCTGATTTAGCATAAACTTAACCAACTTCTGTCATGTGAGTGTCAGTATGGTGAAACATTGGTTATATATTTTCTGATTGAAGGCAGAAGTGAATATTACATTGAGAAAGAAGACATTTATATGGTGCTTTATTACTGCATAATATTTTGAATATATTTGGCACTTCTTAGTTAAAATACACCTGTCACTGTACCTCACAACTAAGACAATGACAGTTCAGTAATCACATGTTACCACCCAATATAATCCAAAGCTATCTTTTTCTAGTCATTCTGAGTTAGAATCAGCATTAACACCAGGCTTTGAGTTACCCTCCAGTAGATGTCTGCAGATATGCACATCATTAAAAAGTTTGAATTTAAGAAATTGTGATAAATATTTAATATATGTATATGATATTTTCATGAGTTTTCATTTGGTCATTAGATCTTGAGTCTCCTTAGCTTTCTTTCTCTTTCTCTTTTTTTGGGGGATGGGCCACATCCAGTGGCACTCAGGGTTACTCCTGGCTTTGTGCTCAGAAATTGTTCCTGGCAGGCACAGGGAACTATTTGGAATGCAGGGATTCAAATCACTGTTGGTCCTGGGCCAGTTGCTTACAAGGCAAACATCCTACTGTTGTGCTATCTCTTTGTCAACATGTCCTCATCACTTTCAAAGAAATCTGAAATAAACTTTTGTTTTGTAATACCCATATTCCTCAGTTCTATAAGATTATAAAATACATGATCAAATAACTAATATTTGAAGCTAGAAAAAAGTAACAGATGTAGTGAATCTGTATATAAGATATTGTGATTATGTTTCTTGCAATATATATCCACATTTTATAGTATAAAATGGATTTTAAAAGTAAATAAAGCTGAAATTAAAATATTTCCTGCTTCCTAGGTTTTGGTTTATGTAATCATAAGCATAAAAGAGAAAAGTAGAGAAACTAAATACTTTAATAATGCTCACACAGAAATCAAGTAAGCAAAGGTATATCTTGCATTATACTATACCCTGTAATCAATTTAATATAATGTCATGTACTATTTCAGATAAATTGTAGATACTCAACAACAGATGAGTGACTAAAAGAACTGTGATCTCTCTACACAATAGACTACTCTGCAGCAATTAGAAAAATGAAGTAATAAAATTTGCTTATACATCGATGAAACTGGAAATTATCATGCTGAATGGAATGAGTCAGAAGGAAAGGGATAGACATAGAATAATCTCACTCATTTGTGGGATATAAGAAAAACAAGAGTTAGTATGGTAATATACCTAGAGACAATGTTGCCAATGGTCAGGAGGTTCAACCAATTGTAAAAAATGGTCACCACAAAGAGTGGTGAATGTAGCTATAGTAGATAAGGGTCCACTGGGACAATGATAGATGCAACTGATATCTCTGAACAAGAATGTCGTGCTGAAAGTGAAGAAACTAACAGGCAAGACATCCCTCCATTAACAATAGTGCAAACAGGGGCTGGAGAGATAGCATAGAGTAGGATGTTTGCCTTCCATGCAGAAGGACGGTGGTTGCAATCCAGGCATCCCATATGGTCCCCCTAGCTTGCCAAGAGTGATTTCTGAGCCTAGAGCCAGGATTAACCCTGAGCGCTGCCGGGTATGATCCGAAACCTAAAACAAACACATAAACAAACAAAAATCAATAATGCAAACTACAGTATCAAAAAGGAGAGAAAGTGAGAGACAGAAAAAGAGAGAGAACGAGAGAGAGAGAGAGAGAGAGAGAGAGAGAGAGAGAGAGAGAGAGGTGAGGGAGAGAGGCAGAGAGACTAAAGCAATTTGTTTGCCCTAGAGCAATGCAGTGGGGGTGATATGTAAACATGAGACTTTGGTGATGGGAAGGGTGCACTGGTGAAGTATGGTGTAAATATGGTGTATGACTGAAACCCAATGAACAACTTTGTAACCATGTAACTTAGCTGAAGTTTTTTTTAAAAAAAATATTGTGATCACTGTCTTAACATTATTAAATATTTGCTATATATTGAAGTTGATTTATATATTTATTTTGTTTTTTTTTGGTACACATACAGTATGCATGGGTACTACACACAAAGATCAATGTACAATACATATTATGTTGTAAATTCTACATAAACAGACATTATTTTTTTAAAAGATATAATTCCAGGTCTTGAGAATTAGTACAGTCTTGCATGAATGCAACATGGGAAAAATACCAGGAAAATCATCCTGAACATAGAACCAAAAATAAGTCCTGATCACATCTGGTTTCACCCAATCTAAACAACAAAACAATGCCAGAAATAATTAAATTGTTTCAATAAATAGATTATTTGGGGCTTAATATGATTGGTTTGGTTTTGGATAAAATATAATTTTGTCCAATGAATCTCAAATACAAGAGTAAAATCCCAGGTAGCTAATATAAAGATAGATACTAGAAATTAGAAGTTATTGATAATAAGATTGGGTTCTTATAATGAATTCAAATTTTACCACAGATGAATAGAATTAAATGCTTTATTCTAAAATATATGATGCCTTACTTGATTATGCCAAATTAAAAGACAAATTAATATTAAGACAATTATATCAAAGTATATGAAAAAAATCTTGACAGATTTCAAGTTTACTCTGCATATAATTAAAAGAACTATTTTTTTTAAACTCTGCACTTTAGTTAGTTATTGCATTTAGTTAGTTTGGTCTAGGGTCATCCTTGGCTGTAGTCAGGCTCTTCTGCTCTGGGGTTTCTCCCTGAGGTACTTGGGACCACATATGGGACTAGAGATCCAACTAGAATCAGCTGGCTGCAAGGCAAGCCCCTTAGTCCCTGCACTCTCTCTCCAGACTTAATAGCATTTTCTTTTTTCTTCTTGTAGACAAAGTGAATAACAAATATTTCACAGTGATATTCAAGGCACAGAGAAATAGTGAATGAGGGGCATTCCCACCACCAGTGTTGTCCTCCCTCCACCCCTGTTCCCAGCATGCATCCCACTTCCCCCTCTTCTACCCCTGTAATACTAGTTCAACTGTTCCCCCCATGTACAGCTTGATGAAGGTTTGGCAGAAATACTGTATTTTGTATGTGAAAATTTTGTTGTAAAATAGTATGACATTTTATGTTAATACAGAACATTCTATTGAATGTTTTCTATTAAAAGTTTACCTTTAAATTATAATGTTGTTAAACATTGTAACATACATATACTCTTCTAACTAATAAGGACCAAAGATAATACATCATATAAACCCATGATTTATAATGCAGCCTAATTGGAATTATCCCTGGCATCCCATATGGTCTCAAGAATCTTCTAGAAGTTTATCCTGAAGCAGAATGAGAAGTAACTGACAGTGGAGGACCAGGAAACAATAGCTAAACAAATCCTAATGCATATTTGTTATACATATTAATTGAGACAAATGTAAACATTTATTCCAACAAATAATGTACATAAATTCAATAAACTTGTATACTATAAACTGTGATTTTTATACTTGTCATTTATTTTTATAGTTATGTTTATAAACCAGAATAATCCAGATAAATGTTTATTTTCTGAGTTACAAAATAGAACATAGGTAATATTAAGATATAAGAAGGATATCATATCTTTTTTTTTGCTTTTGAAGGTCTTTTTATATTGACATGTCAGCAAATAAAATGAAGATGAATTATTTCAGTGCTATCTAGAAAATATGAAAGAGATATAAAATAAAAATTCATGGGTTGTGATCTCACCCCACATGCCTTGTATCTAATACCTTGGGCAGATAGTTCTGGTGCAACAGGGTAGAGGTGGGAAAAATAATACCAACCCAGTCAGGACAGGATGGCAAAGATGGCATCCATGGCCTTTTGCTTCATGCTATCTCTGCCCCAGCTAAAAACCAGAACTGTCCTTATAGTTGTTTGTTATTTTTTCTTTCCTGACATAGGCCTGTATTGCTATGAGTTCCTCCCTAATTGCTGCAGCAAAATCCAAGACCACTAATTACAGAAGACTGACTACAACAGCAGTGATGAAACAGAACTTCCAGAACAGTAAAGAAAAACTCTCTCCTAGCCTTTGTCCTAAGACCTATGCAAATAACAAGATGTCCAAGTGATGCCATCATCTACAACTGATTGGAAAGTTTCCTGGCACCATCAAAAGACCATGGATTGTGAAAATGAGTGTGTAATGGAGTCTGAATTCCTGTTCAATCTCCCAAATATTTACTGTGCCTTTGCAAAAAAAAAAAAAAATAGAAAAAAGCAACCTTTTTAAGTAGTTGCTGATTTGGGGTTTTTGTTTCTTATTTTTCTCATTTACTTTTTGTTTTGTTTTGCTTATTTTTGTTGATGGTTTTGGTTTTTGGGTTGTTCTTTTTGTACTTCTGTTGTTACTGCCTTATTGTGCTTTGTTTTTTGTTTGTTTTGTTTTGTAAACTTTTTCTTCTTTTTTTCCTTTCTTCTTCTAAATGAATATTTATAGCACCTAGACAAACTCCTCCTAATTCATTTTTGTTTGTTTGTTTATTTTGTTTTTGTTTTTTTCTTCTCCCTTATCTTTTCTTATATTCCCAACAGTGCCACATTACTGGAATCATCTGTTCAGGCTCATAATTTGAGAGGGAAAAATGAATGGTACCAAGACCAAACAGTATAGCGGAAATAAAAAATGATCAGACTTGAACATCAAACCCAAAGCCAATGACAACAGAATCGATACCCAATCTTCAACAAGCTGTACAAGTGTGGACCAATTACACTAGCTTTATGGGGGGTTAATGAGGGAGCTATGGGATGCATGCTGGGAACAGGGGTGGAGGGAGTACAACATAGGTGGTGGGAATGCCCCTCATTCATTGTCACTAGGTGCCTTAAATATTACTGTGAAAGATTTGTAATTCACTTTGACCACAATAAAAATTAAATAAAAAGAAAATACCACAGTGCATTCTACAAAAAATGAAAAATTTCTGATATATTGTATACCTAAACCCAACTATGAAGAACTTAGTAAGTCAAAAGGGTCTCAATTAAATACTTTTAAAATAAAATCTAAAAAGCAAAAAGCCCCACAACTTTTAATGAAATAGTTAAATTATTAAAATAGTAAATAGGGGCCCGGGAGATAGCATGGAGGTAAGACGTTTGCCTTTCATGCAAAAGGTCATCGGTTCGAATCCCGGTGCCCCACATGGTCCCCTGTGCCTGCCGGGAGCAATTTCTGAGCATGGAGCCAGGAGTAACCCCTGAACACTGCCGGGTGAGACCCAAAAACAAAACAAAAACAAACAAAAAAATAAAATAGTAAATAAAATAAAAGCCTTCAGAACTTCTTTCTTACTCCATATCAATTCCCAATACCACAAGGGGAAAGCTTGAGAGAAAGAAACAAAGGATCTATTTGGTGGGCTTTTACATATTAAAGGAAAAGTTTTAGGAAAAGAGGAAGTTGGGGGGCACCTTTGTTTAGGGTAGATTGCTTGATATCTTACAAAAGGAAACTAAAAAAAATTAGAAAAAAATGTTTTCTAATTTTTCTTTGAATGTGTACCCACCAAAATTATGAAAAAAGTATAACAGTATAAAGAAATAATGTATACAAGAATAAAGTATAAAGCACAAAAGAAATTCATCTAAATATATTAGAAATTTTCTAGATTAGTTTATGTTAATTGAGCTTCATTAAGGACTTATGTCTATGAAGAGTTGCACTTACATTACTGCTGTTGAAACAAAAAATATTTCAGAATATTGGAAAACTTCACTGCACTGATATTTTCTTCTTTTACTTTCTTTTAAGTCACTCAAAAAAGTAATAAACTCACCTGTGTTCAGGGATTACTTCTGGATTTTCACTCAAAATTATTCATGGTATGTTTGGGAATACCATATGTGGTGATGTGAATAAAATCCAGCTCTGCCATATAAATATTTAATGCCTATTGTGCTCTCTCCAAATCCGTTCTTTTCAATATAAGTAGTGCAGTCCAAAGTAATTAATACATTTATGTTCTAGATCACCTGTCTCAATTAATGAGCTAAGTGGACAATGATCTTTTTGGACACATAGTCTACAACCAAAATGATACATAAAAGAGAAGCTTGGCCCATGCACAAGAGTGATACAAAATTTTGGATCTTCTCAATATTTTTAAATTAAAATAAAATAAAAATAAAGTATACAGAGAATACCTATTATAATTAGAAATCTATTAGATGTTTCACAAATGCAATATCAAACACATTTGGGTTAAATATTAGCAGAGATTACTTTGAAAAATAAATAAAAAGCATCACTGTGATAAGTTTTTTAAATTAACTTTATAAAAGTGGAGTTGCAAAAACATCACCTGTCATACACTATTTACAAATCTGTTGAGCATTAAGCAAAGAATTTGAGCAGATTTCTCAAAATTCATTTAAGTTATTTGATACCATACCAAGTAATGGCATGAAACTTCTCCATTTCCATTCACTTCTATAATGCAATTTAATGAATATAAAGCTTGTGTCATTTTCAAAGCAGACTTTCCAAGTATCTTTTTGGCCTTTATTTGGTTCTTTATCTTTCTGTTTTTTAAATGTATCCAACATATAGTATATTTTGTGTGCTTTCTCTGTTTATTACACAGTTTCACTGAATTTCAGGAAAAGTTATTTGCTAACAGATACATAACAGAAAAATAATTTCTTAACCTTTGATTTATTACCCTTATTATACCATATACAAATATGATGTAAAAGATCTGCTTTGTTTCTTCCTGATAAACCATGTAACTATCTTTTCTTTAAATAAAATTTGGAAGTTCTGAATAATTTTTAATTTAAGCAATACTTTCTCTACAAAATGGTTACTATTATGTTTCTGGCTTAATTTTATTTTATTTAGCAAATAAATTTGTCATGTCACTTATCATAGTGACAATTATTTCCTTTTTTGCAAGGTATTTTTATCCTAATACACAAGTTATTTTCTGGTGTTATGTTTGTTTTGTTTAACATCTTTCATATTTCCATTAATTAGTATTGTTAACTAATATCTGAATGTATTTGTTTATATAAAGTTGAGCTAAAAGCAACATAAGATTTGTGACAAATTGTAAATAAACTTTTTCTACAATAGAGTTATTAGAACAAACTATTTTCAGTTAGCAATTAGTACAAAGTTTAATAATTTTTCTCTAATAAATTATCCTTCCTACTTGCCTTTATTGGAAATTAAAAGTGCAATTAAAATTTCTTATTAGAATTACACTATTGCGGGAATTTTACCAAAAGACTTTCATAATGATATATTTAAAACATATAGTTCTAGATGTGAAACTTTAAAATGATTTTGGATTTAAAAATTATCACAAGATCTGTGGATGAATCTCATATTTTTGAGTATATGTTTATAATTTTTATTAATGTAATAATTTGGATTGTGTTTAAATTAAGGAGGACACAATAAACTGTGACAAAGGATACTCCTGGCTCTGTACTTCAGGGTCATTCCTAATTGGGCTAAGATGACCTTGAAATACCAGAGAATAAAGCTGGGATTCCCACATGCTAAGCATTTGCTTAATCTTTTATGTCATCCATTTGGTCTGACAAAATAATTTTGAAGTAGACTTTTTCTATTATGATTATTATTTATTTATTTGTTTGTTTGTTTGTTTTGGGGTCATATCTGGCGGCACGGGTTACTCCTGGACCTGCACTCAGAAATCGCCCCTGGCAGGCACGAGGAACTGTATGGTTAGTTGATAATCAAACCACTATCTTCCTGGGTTGGCCACATAAAGCCCCTACCACTGTGTTATCTCTTCAGCCCAACATTTCTATTTTTAATTATTTATTTTATTATTATTATTATTATTTTAGTTTTTGGGTCACATCTGGCAGCGCTCAGGGTTTACTCCTAGCTCTACTCTCAGAAATTGCCCCTGGCAGGCACCGGGGACCAACCATATGGGATGCCGGGATTCAAACAACCATCCTTCCACATGCAAGGCAAACTCCTTACCTCCATGCTATCTCTCCAGCCCCCAACATTTTTATTTTTATATCTAATATGAATAGGCCTTTTGACAATAATATTTTCTTTTTCTATAAGGTTCTTACATTAGAGTATGCATTACTCTTCAGTTATGCTGCTAGTATTTTACTTTGTTATTTAATTTTAGTTATTACTTTATGCTTGCCAGATAGAAAAGTTAAGATCACTACTATCATTTCAGTTTCTCCTTAAGCCAAAGTTGTTTCATGCTTTCAAATAATTATTTTCTTGGACAACTGTCTTTGATTGATATATATATATGTATATATATACATTTTAATTATTATATAGGCTTAGTCACATATGAAGGAAGTAATTTTTTGTTTTGTTTTTGTTTTTGGATCACATCAGGTGATGCTCAGAGGTTACTCGTGGCGACGCACTCAGAAATCACTCCTGGCTTGGAAGACTATATGGGACATCTGGGGATCAAATCGAGGTCGGTCCTAGGCTAATGCACATGGCAGATGCATTACGCCCTGCGCCACTGCTATGACAATTTTTATGCCATGAAATTTGAAAATGAAAGAAATGGTTTCTTTTTTCTGAACTATGCCATATTCCTAGGCTGAACCAAGAGGAAGCAAATGACAAACCAGTTATTATTGTAAATTGAAATGATAATTTAAAATCATACCAGAAAGTAACAGCCTAGGCCCAGGGGAGAAAATTGCTATTAAAAAGTGCAAGTTCGGGGCCCGGGAGACAGCATGGAGATAAGGCGTTTGCCTTTCATGCAAAAGGTCATCGGTTCAAATCCCGGTGCCCCATATGGTCCCCCGTGCCTGCCAGGAGCAATTTCTGAGCGTAGAGCCAGGAGTAAACCCTGAGCACGGGTGTGACCCAAAAACAAAACAAAAACAAAGTGCAAGTTCTGGGGCCAGAGCGATAGCACAGTGGTTAATGTGTTTGCCTTGCACTCTGCCAACACAGGATGGACCACGGTTTGAATCCTGACATCCATATGGTTCCCTGAGCCTGCCAGGAGCGACTTCTGAGTGCAGAGCCAGGAGAAATGCCTAAGCATTTCCAAAAAAAGAAAAAAAATTGTTAGTTGAGGCCAGAACGGTGCTGCAAATAGTAGGGCATTTGCCTTGCATATGCTAACCTAGGACAGAATGAGGTTCTATCCTAGCATTGTCCTTTATGGTCCCATAAGCCAGGAGCGATTTCTGAGCACATAGCCAGGAGTAACCACTGAGTATCACCGGGTAGGCCCCAAAAGAAAAAAAAATGCAAGTTCTTCTAAACCTTTACAAAAAGCCTGCTTCTGTTTTTTTTTTAGGAAGTTAAAGAAATAAGAGGTTCCCATAGTATTATATTATTATATACCTACTACCATTTGATTAAGATGAAATAACAAAATGTAGAAATAAAATAGAAATAATAAAATGTAGAAATGTAGAAAAATGGGGTCAGAGAGATCGCATAACTTTACACACAGCCGACCCAGGAAGTCGTTTTTTCAAATCCGGGCATTCCATATGGTCCCCTGTGACTGCCAGGAGTGATTTCTGAGCGCAGAGCTAGAGTAACCCCTGAGCATAGCTAGGTGTGACCTCCAAACCAAAAACAAACAAGCAAACAAAAATGTAGAAAAATATTTTATCGATAAAACAACACACTTTTATATGACCTGTAACTGTAAAGGCCAATTTATTAATATGAAATAAATTTTTAAAATGGATATTGCACTTGTATCACTGTCCTCTGCTTGCTTTACTATTCCAAAACAATCTTAATTAGAAATTCTATCCTACTATTTCCAGAATTTCTTGTCAACAAGTGATTGTACACAAGTATTTATTCCTGCTAATACATGCAGGGCTTCCCAACATTCCATGACGTACTTGTTGACCAACACCTGCCTTTTATTAGATGTCTAGACCAGTTGTTATTTAAAACTTAAATTTTGAGAGATTGGAAATAAGTAACTTCAACTTACACTCTGTTAATATATCATTTTATGATATATTTAACATACCATTAACACATCATTTGATGCATGTGTGAGCATTTTATTTTATGTATTTGCCTTCTGCTTTAAGCTTCCACCACCCACTCTCACTTTTTCACTCAGAGATCTCAATTGTACCCACAGCTATTATCTTCATTCTGGATCACGCCACGGCTCAACATGGAACAATACTTCCTACTTTTGAAACCTCTATATTTGTACATAATGCATAACTAAAGCATTATTGGTATATCTTGACATAAGTGGCAGTCTTGGATTCAAGTAAATTACTCTATTAATACTTGATATATGCCAAGTGAAATATTTTATTAAATATTAAAATATTTATGTTATATATAAATATATGCATACTACTGACATTTCAAAAATGGGGTGTGTTAAGGCCACACCACGAGATGCTCAGAGTTTACTCCTGGTTGAACACTAAGGAATTGCTTCTGGTGGGCTCAAGGTATCAGCTGATAAAACCCAGGTCTGCCCTGACTTCCCTACTATCTACCACACTGTTCAAATAATTTTTAAAGAATATAAACTAGGGACCCCTAAAAGTATATGAACTAAATATTTTACATGCAAATTAAGACTCAGTTGTTTATGTCTAACTTTGTGTTGATGAGTATAAAAGTTGGATTCTGGCTCTCTTAAAGTCAGCCATGCCAGCTTGGAATTCTCTTAGTGCTTCAATTGCTACTTGACTTTTCAACAACATAAATCCATGACCATTTAGGAACAAATATAATTTGAGACCAGGCAGATAATTGAAGTAGAGAACAAGCCAAATAACTGTGAATCACTAAATTTAATCCCAGAATGTTCCCCAAGAATTTGCAAGTGTGGCTCCTAAAAAATACAAATTAAAATCTATTTAATTTATATTTATCTCTCTATAGTATATTAATATTATAGTTCATTATAGTTAAACAATCATCTTCATTTACACTACTCAAATTCTATATTTTTAAGCACTAAATTAAGTATTTTATCCTGTAAATACTTCATCCGCTTCTAGAGAGTAATAGTAATGGCTTTGTTAATCTCTTTGGTACATTTCTATATCATAGTCCTTTTTGCAAAGTTAGGCTTTGTAACTTACAAAATATTGTTAAGTAGGGGATTATAAATGGTTTGAGGCAGTGATGTAATTTGAATATATTTACATCATTACCACTTGATAAGTGCTAAATATATTATTTTAACTCATTTGTCAGCAATATCAGTCCAGCTGAGACAAAATAACACATTATATTCTTTAGGAGTACAGGTTTATTTATATAATAAGGAACCTCTCTGGGTTAAGATATAACTCCAGTTGCATTTCCAAAATAATTGAAAATCAGTATTGTTTGGAAAACTTAAACAATTTTGTTAATATTTAGACTTTGTTCAAGTCCCAAACTTAGATCTAATATTTAAACAATTTAGGATTTTGGTCAGGATTCTCTGCCACCAAATTTCTGCACCAACTGTGTCTAAACAAATATTCATATTTAACCTTAGAGATAGTAGGCACATTAGCTATAATCTTTCTTCCCTTTGTTCCATGTCTAGAACTCATATTTATGTTCCAAGTTTCCAGGAATTTTTTGAAACTTGGATGATACTTATATATATGTATATACATATATGTGCATATACATATAGTTTTAAACATATTATATATTTATACTAAATTCACTTATTAATTTATTACATAATAATATGCATGAAAGTCAATAATTATGTCATCAATTTTTGAAAGAATAAAATTTGATTGTAACATTTATTAGCAAAAACACAAGAAAAAAATTTCAAACAGTACCTTAGTCTAGTTATTAAAATCCATTTATGAGATAACACATAAAATAAATATAAAGATGGATTGAGATTTTCCAACATTTATTAGATGTACCTTGAATATCATTTATAGTAAAAAATTTGGAGTTTGATTTATTAAAGAATTTCTTCATGTTCGACCACTTCTTGCTTCTAAATATTTTTTCATCTTAGTTTTGTTTTTCTTTGTTTTTAGTTCCATGAGAAGTTATTTTGATGTACTGTTATTGATAAGCTATTTTTCTCTACAGACACCCAGCAGTTTAGTTGCCCTGATATTGATGGATTGTTGCCTGTTGATGGACTGGGAAAAACAAATTGTAAAATATATACTGCCTTTGAAAAAGAGTAAATAAAATAATAGTTCTTGCATTGTGTTGAGATAATCTTACACTACAGATTCCATAGAATTGTAGTTTCAACAGGAGAGTAAAAGTATAGGTTGAGGAAATAGTAAAGGGTAATGCACTTGCCTTGTATGTGGCCCTGGGCACAACTACATACTCTGCCAAAGAGAAAGCAAAGTACTAAAAGAAAAAAAGAAGAATCTAACAACGTATTATAATAAAAGTTTTATTTTATCTTAATATTTTATTATATATAATGTTTAGGGACAAAGAACAAAAAATATAAAACTTGATATAGGAAAAAAAACTGCCCAAAATTGTCAAGCGAAAGAAATTTTTATTTAAAAAATTTTAGATTCTATACCTGGGGTTATGAATTAAACTTAATCTGACATAATTCTACATAAAAAGTCATAATTTGATAATTAAAGCCTGCGTGCTCCCCCTGGGTGAAATCTTAAGTTAACTAAAATGAAACATAATTTAAAATAGACTGCATACTTCATGCCAATATTTCCTAAGCCATATTAGAAGATGGGGGTAAGAGATTACCACAAACTTGTGCTAAAATTTTATACGTGTCTAAAATATCTCCCAAAACCATAAACATCAAAAATTTAGATGTGAAACTTATGTTATCTAAATCTAATATACACTTCATTTAAGATTTTGACTATTCAAAATGTCTGTTTTATCAAGCCGTTAACTTGGGAAAAAAGATATTAGGATCATGACCAAAGTAATTATTTTCTAACCTGTGCATTTTAGAAAATCATGCTGAATACATAAATTGTTTTGACTTTTTTTATCTTTCTACTAATTATAAGAGTCTATAACTTGTCTAATTTACTTTCTTAGTCAAATTGTGTAAAGGCATTCTTTATTCTTTTAGTAAGTTTTAAACAATTTGTCATGCTAAATAAGTCATCTATGATGTACAAAAATTCACAAAATATGAAACCAATTGTATTTATTGAGACAAAATACCAGAACATGAAAATTCAAGTAATATTGTCTCAATTCAATATATAGTTATTCCTTTTCTATAATTTGTTCATTTAAGCACAGCATTACCAAAATGTTAATAGATGTGTTTTAGTCAACAAAAGCCACCTTTCACCAGTGCAACTTTCCAACCACCAATTTTCCCCATTTCCCCCACCCTCTATTTCTCTCTCTCTCTCTCTTTCTATATATATATATATACATATATTTGTATATATGTATGTATGTGTGTATGTATATACATGTATATAACTATCATTGTCATGGTAGTTTTTAGTGCATATAATTCTCTAACTAGGCTCATCACTTTGAAGCTTCATTTCATAGGCTAATTCTTTTGGCCCATATCTCTATGGTTTTTGGATATTATTACCATGCTGTCTTTTAATTTTCTTAACTCTCACAGATGATGAGACTATTCTGTATCTATCTCTCTCCCTCTGACTCATTTCACTCAGCTAATAGTCTCCATGTCCATTCATGTATAGAAAAATGTCGACTTCATTTTTCTTAAGAGCGGCATAGTATTCCACTATGGAGATGTCAATTTATATAGTTCTTTCTATATTTTTTTGTTTTTAATTTTTTGGGCCACACCCGGTGATGCTCAGGGGTTACTCCTGGCTGTCTGCTCAGAAATAGCTCTTGGCAGGCAAGGGGACCATATGGGACACCAGGATTCGAACCAATCACTTTTGGTCCTGGATGGGCTGCTTGCAAGGCAAACACCGCTGTGCTATCTTTCAGGAACCTTGTAATCAAAATATAAGAAAATAACTTTATTTCTGCTGCCAGAATGACAATATAAGTGGTTAAGATGTTACTTCGCATTTTTTGGACCTGTGTTTGGTCCTTGGCACACCACCTCACCCTACCTCCTAAGCCCTGCCTGAATGAGCATTGTGCACAGTCAGAAGTAATCCATGAGTTTGGCCCAAATGAAAACCAAAGAAACAAACAAACAAACAAAAAAAACAAGAAAAACAATTACTAAAACCCAACTACAAACATGTTTGTAATCATGGTGCTTAAAAAAGATATTAAAATTTTTTGTATCCAGGTTATACATTGTGCATTTTGACACACAGAATGTTTCAGGACCAATTCAGCCACTGGTGCCAGCCTCCCTCCATTGCTATTCCAGGGGTCTATACCATGCCACCACCCCCGTGTCCTTCAGTCTGTCAGCATAACAGGCCTGTTATATTATTTTGGTTGTAAAAGTTTGGGTCTCTTGATGTCATTATTGTTAACTCTGAATTATACAGTTAGTTATGTACTTTTTTTTTTTTTTTTGGTTTTTGGGTCACACCCGGCAGTGCTCAGGGGTTATTCCTGGCTCCATGCTCAGAAATTGCTCCTGGCAGGCACGGGGGACCATAAGGGACGCCGGGATTCGAACCGATGACCTTTTGCATGAAAGGCAAACACCTTACCTCCATGCTATCTCCCTGGCCCAGTTATGTACTTTCTTAATCTTACCACTACACTTCAGATCTCTTTGCCCTTTTTCCCCCGACTTTTCATTTTTTTATTTTTCATCATACACTCAATTCATTTCCTTTTTCTCTGTGTACTAAGGGGTCTAGATTGTTCTTGACAATTTCCATTTAAAGCATTGCATTTTTTCTTACAGTTTTTCTAAATACCATATATAAGTGATGTCATTCTGTATTTATCCTACTGGCTAACTTCAATTAACATATTTTAAATCACCTCTATTTTGCAGCAAAATGCATTATTGCGTAATTTCTTACAGCTATGTCATATTCTATTATACAATGTACCACATCTTTATTGATCCACTAATCTGTTGTTGGACATCTAGGTTTATTCCAAGACTTAGCTACTGTACTGAGTGCTGCAATGAATAGAAATGTGCCGTCATCCTTTTGGACCAAAAGTTTTTCTGTCCTGGGATAGATACTCAAATGCAGGAATGATGGGTCATATGAAAAATCTATTCTTAATATATTAAGAACTCTCCATACTGTTTTGCATAGGTGTTGGACCAGGAAACAGTTCCACCAGAAGTGGGTTGAGAATTACTGGATCACAGCCAAGACAAGTTGTTTCCAGTACATTTAATAAGTGCCATCCTCACTGGTATAATATAAATATTTGTCATCTAAATTTGGATTTTCTAATAATAAGTTATGACGAGCAATATTTTATGTGCCTGTTGGTCTTCTTCAAAAAAATTTCGCTCATTTCCTATCCCCATTTTTATGGGGTATTAAGGTTTTGTGGGGTTAACCTTATTGAGTACTTTGTATATCTGAAATATCAAGCCTTTATATGATATATTGAGTGTAAATATTTTATCTTACTCAATTGCTTTTTAGTTGTAGCCTTATTTTTTTTGCTATACAGTATTTTTCAGTTTGATGTGGTCCCATTTATACAGATTTATTTCTATTATCATTATCATTGGCAGTTTAACATTGAATTCTATCACTGAAGATTACTTTGAAGTTTAAGTCTTGGAGTGTTCTGTTATGTTTACAATAGTGAACTTTATAAATTCAGTTCTAATATCAAGTTATCTTATCCATTTTGAATTGATTTTGTGCAAGGTGTGAAATATGAATCAATATTAAATTTTTACACTTGGTTATCCGATTGTCTCAGCACTGTTTGTTAAAGACACCCTCAGCTGTAAGAATAATGTTGGCATAGTATTTAATAATAGCTGATACTCTCTTGAAGAAGGTTCCTTCCATATCTATTTGCTCAAAGATTTTAAAGATAAATGTGTTTTGAATCTCTGTCAAATGCTTTCTTTGCATTGATTGATATCATGTGAGTTTTAATTTTTTTTACTGATGTGACATATATTTTTTATTCTTACAAATATTGAACCATCCTAGCATACCAGGATGAAACCCACTTGATCTTGATGTCTAATTTTTTATATGCTCTTAGATTTGATTTACTGAGCTATTTCTTGATGATTTTTTCATTGATATTCATCAGTGAGATTGGTTTTAGTTTTCTTTATTAGTAGACTGTTTCAATTTTTTAAATGAGTGTAATATTAACTGGGTATTAGAAGGTAAATTAGAAGGAAGGGTTTAAAATAGAAGATATTAAGGAGGTTCCCATCTCTTGAATATTTGGGAAGAGATTAGGTATTATTGGTAATAATTCTTCTATGATTAATTGATAAAACTCATCCATAAACTAATCTGTTCCTGGAATTTTATTCTTGGAGAGATTCTTAATGTTTCAATTCCCTTGCTTGATATTAACCTGTATGGGTTATCTACATTGTCTCACTCAGTTTTGGAATATTATATGTTTATAGAAATTTGTGCATTTCTTCTAAGTTATCTAGCCTAACAGTACAATTATTCATCATAAACATTTATGATGTCTTGGATTTCTGAGGGTTCTTTTGTAAATACTACCCTTTCATTTCTCTGATCCAATTTATTTGAGTACTTTCTCTTTTTACCTGGTGAGTATTGTCAATATTTTGTTCATTTGTTTATACATTAAGAAAAAAACAGCTCATTTTGATCCAATTGATTCACTGTATTATTTTTTCTATATCATTGATTTCTGCTCTGGTTTTTATTATTGCTTTTCATCTTCTGTGTTTGAGTTTCTTTTTTTTTTCCAGATACTTAATCTGTAGCTTTAAGTTGTTTATTTTATCTTTTTTTTCTTTCTTTATTTAGGTTTCTATCACTAAGAGTTTCCCCCTAATTACTACTTTTCCTGTGTCCCATTATCATTAGTCCCAAAGAATGTCTTTATTTCTTCCTAGATTTTCTCTTTGACACAGTTGTTATTAAGCAGCATGTTTTTAGTCTCTCTAGGTAATAGAGTTTCTCCTTGACTTCTTTTTATAATAAAACTATCTCAGTGGCATTTTGGTTTGATTGGATGTTTGGTATAATTTTTATTCTTTTTTTTAATTGTTTGTAAGTATGACTGTCCAAACCTTTTTGTTTTCCAGTGGTTTATATAATTATTATTTATCTTTTTACTGTAAGCCTGTTCTTTTTTTGGGGGGGGGCCCACACCCGGTGACGCTCAGGGGTTACTCCTGGCTATTCGCTAAGAAGTCGCTCCTGGCAGGCACGGGGGACCATATGGGGAACCGGGGGATCGAACCGCGGTCCGTCCTAGGTTAGCGCAGGTACCTTATCTCCAGCGCCACCGCCCGGCCCCCTAAGCCTGTTCTTGTCCTGAGATTTTAAGTGTATTTCCTGTAAGAAGCAAATGGTTGAATTTTGTTTCCTGATCCAGCTCTCTACTATGTACCTTTTGATTGGAGTGTTTAATCTATTGACATTTAAGAAAGCTATTGACAGAAAGGCACAAAGGCTGTTGTGCTATTACATTGTGTATGGCTGTTGTTGTATAGTTGTCTATTAGGTTTGTATAATAGATTATTGAGTACCTCATTTAGAGTAAGTTTTATTATTTCAAGTTTTTTGGGGGGGAGGCCACACCCGGTGGTGCTCAGGGGTTATTACTGGCTGTCTGCTCAGAAATAGCTCCTGGCAGGCACGGGGGACCAACGGGACACCTGGATTCGAACCAACCACCTTTGGTTCTGGAAGACTCTTGCAAGGCAAATGCCGCTGTGCTATCTCTCCGGACCCTATTTCAACTTTTTGTCTGAGAATGTTTTTATCCATCTGTCTCACATAAATGATAGTTTTCCTGGGTTGCGGACTTTAGGTTATAAATTTCTTTCATTCAACAATTTGAATATGTTATTTCACTCTGTTCTTGCCTGGACTGTTCCATATGTGAGACCCATAAGGGAAATAAAACCTATATAGAAAATTTTTCCTTTATATTTAAACTTTTTCTTCTCCCCAATGCACTAAGAAGTCAATCTCTCTAGTACATACACAATGGAATATTATGAAACCATCAGGGAAAATGCAGTTATGAAATTTTCGTATACATGGATGGACATGGAAACTATTATAAGTGAATTAAGTCAGAGGGAGAGAGAGAGACACAGAATAATCTCACTCATCTATGGTATTTAAGAAAAATAAAAGATATCATTGTAATAATTCCCAGAGACAATAGAGATGAGGGCTGTAAAAACTGGCTCAGGATGTGAAGCTCACCACAAAAAGTGGTGAGTACAGTAAGAAAAATAACTTCACTTCACTAACAGCTATCATGACAATGGTAATGAGTGAGAGAAGATTATCTTAAATGCAGGCAGGGGGTGGGGGAGGATAAAGTGAGGGGATTGGTGGTAGAAATGTTGCACTTTGAAGGAGTATTTTTATGACTGAAACCCAATTACAATCATGATGCTTCAATAAAGATATCACTAAAAATAAGTCAGTCTCTTTAATTATTGACATTTTGATTACCATGTATCTTGGTGTTATTTTGTTAGGGTCTATTTTGTTTGACACTCTTTTATCTCTTGAATTTGTGCAGTTGTCACTTTCCAAAGGACAGGGAATTTCTCTACTTATATCTCTCCCAAAACTTGGTTCTACCTCTTTTGGTATTACTATAATTTAGACATTAGTACTCTTCTCTTTGTTCTTTCTGCACCTTACATTTTCTTTTATCCTTTTGTCTTTATTTTTCTTTTTTGACTTTTTTGTCAGTGCTGGCTTGCAATTTGTCTTCAAGTTCACATAAACAATTCTTCACTTGTGTGATTCTGTTACTTTGGCTTGCTAATATGTTCTTTATTATCTTTGATTTCACTTGTAAGAATTCTTTCATCTTCTGAAAGAGTTCTTTAAGTTGGTTAAATTTCTCATCTACTGATTGATTAATTTTTTGGCTAATGTCTCCTTGACTTTTGTCTCTAAAGCATAAATATTTATTTTATATCTGCATTGTACAGATTAAGACTTTTTCATAAGATTCATATATAACTAAATTTCCCTATCCAAAACTTCGGTTAATCTCAGTAGTTTTCCCATTATTCTTTGCATTTTGGGGTTTAAGAATGTTCTCTATGGTATTGATTATATTGATTATTGCTATTAACACATTTGCATTTCATTTTATATTACAAAATATGCATGGTTGAATATGCTTTAAAAAACCTGCTACTCTTGATCAAATGAATAGTGAGGCCATATAAGAAAGAACGAAGTGCAAGAAGACACCTGTGGTATATAGAAAATACACATTGGAATATTTTTGCAAAGGTGAGTGGTTTTTGAATAGAAAGGCAGAGAGGCATTAGGATGGAAGCATTGTGTCCCTACAGTCTTGGATATTGAATATTGACACTAGGTCCTGGGTTGTTAGGGGTATGTATCTTCTACTCTGTCAAATTCAATTCTTAAAATTACACACCTCTGTTTCCCAGAAATTCTTGTCCAGGTAAAGTGAAATTACATCTTTCATAGGGATTATAATTAAGGAATACAGTTTTTTTCAACTTGAAGTAAAAATGAACAAAAATGCTCATAATTTTGAGTCAGTAACTTTGCAATGAACTAGCACAGTTTTGAAATTATCTAAGATAAAATAGTTATTGTTAACTTTAAAAATAGCCAATAATAAAGCTGAAAAAATAGGGAATAGTTTAAAGTATACACTTTGCATAATTTATAGTGCATCATTTATCAAGCTGGGAGTTTCATGGTGTGGTGGGATGCACCAGGAATAGTCTGCAAGCACTGTTACTTGTGACTTTAAACCACACACACACACACAAACACACACACAAGTGTAGTAAAATACTGTAAATGCAAATACAATTAAAAAGATTTTTATGGGGCCCGGGAGATAGCATGGAGGTAAGGCGTTTGCCTTTCATGCAAAAGATCATCGGTTCGAATCCCGGTGCCCCATATGGTCCCCTGTGCCTGCCAGGAGCAATTTCTGAGCATGGAGCCAGGAGTAACCCCTGAGCACTGCCAGGTGTGACCCAAAAACCACACAAAAAAGATTTTTATAATAAATAGGACTTCCATTATATGCACATGTAATGAGGTGAGAAACCATAGATATAAAATACAAACAGTTCTGAAAACTTTATAATTATACCTATAAGTGTAATTGACTTTATAATTTTTCAAAAAATGAAGGACAGACAAAATTAACGGAAAAAAAACTGGGATGCATCCAGGACTTTATCCTGGCTTTTTACTCGAAGAAACTCCTGATGGAGCTCAGGTGTCAGTTGCATGCAAGGCATTGGCCATATCCCCTATATTAACTAGCACTGGTGTTATTATTTTTAGTAACACTGGTGATTATTTATGTGTGTCAACTAGTTTTTATCTATAAATATAACTCTGTTCTGCCAGAGTTTTAGTAGTAAATATTTTGGAATCTTCAAGTAGCACATTAAAATAAAATCCAGGGGCCTGAGCAGTGGCACATGCTGTAAGGCTTTTGCCTAACCTATTCTAGCCTAGGATGAACCGTGGTTCAATCACTGGACATTGCATATGGTCTCCCAAGTCAGGAACGATTTCTGAGCACATATCCAGGAATGATCCCTGAGCTTCACTGGGTGTGGCCCAAAAACAAAGCAAACAAAAAAAATCCAAATTAAAATAAGCTATATTATTTTCAAGAAAAATATATACAACCATTAGATATATACAACCTTTCTCAAACACCTAGCAAAAAGGTGGGAAAAGTTGATACAACTAGAGTTAAAAGTGAGTCTATTTTTGGCTACATGACAAAGAAAAAGAAAAGTTAGATGATAAGAGTAGGAGAGATTGAAAGACAGGAGTGGCATTTCTAAATCTAATATTAGAATTTTGAATTCCTTTACATAATTTTAAATCTTCATTAAACATATTTTTAGAATCTGCTGTTTGAAGTTCCTAAAATATCACCTTGCATTCTTACATAAATGATCACCTGCTCCTATCTTTTTCTGCTTTTATATTTTATATTTGTTGCTATAAAGCTGTACAAAAACAAAAACTTTCCAGTATTTCAGTCAGGGATTAAACTCCTCAGTGATCAATACTTATATAAGTAATCACATATTGTAGCGGATTTTTTAAAAGTTTTCTAGGTGGCACACCGTACAGAAAAGATAACATGTTTATTGACTGCTATTCACATAAAAAATATTGGAGCTAAGTTTTTGACATTTATACCCCCATTTGGGAAAAACTGTCTTCAGAGTTATTTTTTAATGACAAGTAAATTTAATATTTAATTGCAAAGAATTTGAGTTCTTGACAGATATAATCATTTTGACAGTGCTTAATTCAAATAGTGTTTCACAGATCTATGGGGACACAGGGGAAAAAAGGATTTAAATTATTCCAATAATAGAAGAAAATCTGAAAATAGAATAAGTGACATTTGTTTGACTTGTCAATCTTTGAAGCTCATCCATGATCACCAAAGGACTTCCGAACAAAATTTCTCTTCTCAAACCATTACTAAACATGGGGACCCCTGGTGTGATAGTATAGTCTATCAAGTGTGATGGCTCCTGGACAGGACATAGGACGGAGATATTTTAAACTAATGATTCTAAGATTTCTATGAGAAACTTCATAGACCTATCTTAATGTTATTCTTAAAGGCACACAAAAAATTATATTTAACTTTTTAAACATATTTAACATGTTTGTAGTTCATTTTAAATAGTTACGTAAAATATTTTATATAATATCCTAGACATTAGAAAGATGAAGTGAAAGTTTAAAGTGTTTTACTTGATGTAAAAGTTGATATGTGTAATTATTTTAAATGTTTAAATCAGGGGTCAGAGAGAAAGCATGGAGGTAAGGCATTTGCCCTGCATGCAGAAGGACAGTGGTTCAAATGCTGGCATCTCATTTGGTTTCCCGAGACTGCCAGGAGCCATTTCTTTTTTTTGTGTGTGGTTTTTGGGTCACACCTGGCCGTGCTCAGGGGTTACTCCTGGCTTCATGTTCAGAAATTGCTCCTTGCAGGCATGGGGGACCATATGGGATGCTGGGATTAGAACCAATGATCTTCTGCATGAAAGGCCTTACCTCCATGCTATCTCTGGTCCAGGAGCATTTCTGAGAGCAGACCTAGGAGTATCCTCTGAGTGCTGCTGGGGGTGACCCAAAAACAAAACAAAACATAGCAAAACAAAACAAAATGTCTAAATCAGGTTAAATAATAGAAGTAAAAGTTTTTATAATTATAGTAATAAATCTCATATCTTTAACCATAAAACACACATTGTGTTGATTTATGTGAATTTTTATATACCCTTACTATGTTTCTAAAATTAAGGTAGATATGACTTATACCAACCATGTGCATGGTATTAAACATGTAAATTTGATGTTTATATAATGCAATATGAATACCATCATGATGCATGTTAATGTCTCAATCACATCACACCTTTACCCTTTGTTTTTGTTGAGAGCATTTAAATTACCTATCAACAACTTGAAAGTATATTGTTATACTGTATATTGTTACCAATAATCTCAGTGCTGTATTATTACACCTCTAGTACTTATTTATCTTAAAAACTAAAAGTTAGGGGTCAGAGCCATAGCACAGCAGTAGAGCATTTGCCTTGCATGTGGATGACCCAGGATGAACTGGGTTCGATTCCCAGCTTTCCATATGGTCCCCCCAGCCAGGAGGAATTTCTGAGCACCTAGCCAGGAGTAACCCCTGAGTGTCACTAGGAGGAATGTCTGAGCACATAAGTCAGGAGTAATCCCTGAGCATCACCGGTGTGGCCCAAAAAACAAACAAATAAACCCCCCCAAAATTTATTCCTTATTCATAACAAGTATTTCTTCTATGAACAGCCCTAGTTAACATCATTAAACTCTTTGAAAAAGTACACTTTTAGACTATATATGTGAATATCGATAATGCAATGCGCTATTTGCCTTTGATTTATCTCACTCAATGTTTTTCACTTTATATCAAAGAGCAGGTATTTCTGTTATGATGGAATAACATAAAATAGGATTAGAAAAAAATCTGTGAGATAGAGAAGTATAGAATAATGGAGATAAAACAAGAGTTGAAAGAGGAAGACATAAAATTTTAGACCTTTACTACATTTAGGTTGTTCTATATCTTGATAATTGTGAATAATGATGATGATGGTACCAAAACTATTTGTTCAATGCCCAATTTATTTTGTGTATATGCTTAGAAGTGGGTTGTTTATTTTTACCACAGTTCTAATCTTTGTTCTGTACCACAATTGGAATACTCATTGTCTACTTAGGGATCAGTACATGGACATATTAACTGTAGCATTAAGAAGACCACAAAATAGATCATTTCTTCAGTCCTTTGAGTAAAGTAGTTTTGTTTTTTAGGTTGGTTTTTCGGTGATGCTCAGGGGTTACTCCTGGCTATGTGCTCAGAAATCCCTCCTGGCTTGGGATTTTGGGATCTAACCGAGTCCAACTTGAATCAGTTGCATGCAAGGCAAATGCCCTACCGCTGCACTATTGCTCCATCCTCTTGTTTTTTAAGGTTTTTAAGTTCTTTTATACTGTTTTTGATAATAAGTTGGATGATTTTATTATAAAACCTAAATAAAGGAGTATTAATTGGTTGGTTAGGCTGGAGAATAATATTATGATGATATACAGATGAGGTATTTGAGTAACTACTCTGATTAATGTCATTTTATTTTTCTACTTGAGTTTCAGCTACTTGATTAGTTGTGTTTGCTGCATACTCAATTAAAAACCTTCTGAACTTTGATGTGTAAAGTTACCTCTGTTTAAAAATATATAATGCTAATTTAAGTTACGTGGTTACCATAGTGTTAGTTGAAGGTTTAAATATACAAAACTGCTGTACTCTCACCACCACGAAAAGTTTCCAGGGATCACTTTGTCCTGGGAACCAATCCTAATTTTCATTAGCCTCTTTCCCCATTGTTTATTGATAACATTTTTAATCAAAGGATAAATGTTTGCCATTGTTTGATATTTCCTATTCCACTGTTTTGTCTCTGTATATTTCCCAGATGAGTGAGATCATCTAGTGTTTTTCCTTTTCTCTCTAAATTATTTCACTTAGCCTACATACTGCTCTCTAATTTGATCCATATAGACATTATTCAACAAAATGAAACTGAAATTTCTCCTAGAACCCAATGATTTCACATCATGATATCTTCCTCCACCA
>PVKC010008879.1:0-27528 GCA_004027635.1 Crocidura indochinensis
TCCTTCCTTCCTTCCTTCCTTCCTTCCTTCCTTCCTTCCTTCCTTCCTTCCTTCCTTCCTTCCTTCCTTCCTCTGTCTCTTTCTTTCTTTTCATCACACTCAGCTGTGCTCAGGGCTTATTTCTGGATCTGCAAGAGACCACATTTGGCGTTGCTCAAGAAACTGACATATGGGGTGCCATTGAGTGAACCTAGGTTGGTCACATGCAAGGCAAATATCCTATATGCTATATTAACACTTTGGCCCCAAGGAGTATTTTCATGAAACCATAGTTTAAGAAGGCAAAATATCACACTTAATTAATTAATTTTTTCTCCTGATTAGTTCATTTTATGTGAGTTTAAGAAGAATCCATAGACATCGACATAATAAACATTTTATATATGTATATCACTTAGAAAAATAGTTTTATTTTTGCCATGTAGACAAGTAAGTATGAAATCTATATTACACTTCACATGCCTCCATTTCTCAATCTCTAGCACTCTGTGTGACCCTAGTGGTCCCCAGAGTATTTGTCAGACCCAGCATTGCTGGACTGTGTATTGCTGGGAATGGCCTGAAGCTCCTCAGCAAAACTGGGAGACTCCGCTGCAAAAACATATAAGGTATAAAAGCTTTCAGATGAAGAGAAGTGCATAATTTCAATCAGCAACACAATTTATATGTATATATGAAAATATGCATTCACATGCATAAGCAAACAATTATATTTGGCTCCACAGAAAAGGAGCCTATTTCTTTAATTACTAAAAATACAAGTAAGGACTAAATGTGGAATTAGAGTTGTTCTTACACAGTTCCATATAGGCCTTTATGTATATGTGTTATGTATTTATTTGGAGGGCCTTTAAAATAGTACTCAGAAGTCCTTGGGACTCCTCCCAGTAATATCTGGATAGATAACTCAATATTTGGGGCTACAGTATAGTTCTGCTTCAGCCTGTGGAATTGGGGCCATCAGGGAAACCCTGGAGGTGATGAGGGGTCTTTTGGGTTATATCTTGTTGGTACTGTGATGGGGGACATTCAGTGGTGAGGTTAAAACTCGGATTCTCACACAATCAGGTATGTGCCCCTGACTGCTGAATCATATTTCCAGTTATGATATTTAATGTACTGTATTATTTAATGTTGTAATTGTCACTAATGATTTTTAGGTTCATGCAGTTACAAAAGAACAATTATAGAATACTCTGAATTGCAAGTTATACTTGCAATTTTTTGTAACTTACAATTATATATTTGCAAGTTATATATAATTTGGATTAAGTAAGAAAAAGAGCAATTGATGTACTTTTGACTTAACTATTTTCAACGAAGATTTATAATCAATAACCATTCACCTGAGAAGTGTTATTTTAGGGATAACACATTAAATATTAATATGTAATCCATCAACTTTTCGGAAAAACTTGAGGCAAATTTCTAGCATGCAACTTTATGGACAGTTTATGAAGGACCAATAAATACATTCTGAATAGGAAATGTCATTGTTGGATCGGAAGAATGAATTTATTCACACTCATGTTTCTTTTAGTAAATCACACTGGAATTTACTAGTCACACACTTGCATAACTTATGTAATTGAGTCAATATTCCCGTCAATGTACAAAGACACACTAAACTATATCCTATAGAGAGATAAGTCAAATTACATGGGAGAAAAAAAGACATATTTCCTGGCACAAAACAGACATTCAACAAGCATAATCTCTTCTTTTAGAGTAAGTCTCTGTTTGTAATCCCATTCTCTGTTCTTAAACCCTTGGAATTTTCTATAATCACCTTTAAGGACTCAGGAAGACTCTTCCTCAAGGATTTCTCCAGTGTCTGTAGCATCTGAGCACCTTGCAATTGGAACATTGTGGAAGATTCCTTTAGTTTAAAGAGAACCAAAAAAAATAAAGACAAGTAGGAATTAGAAAACTGGAGGTGATTAAGAAGTGTGTAAAATTTCTGGGCTAAGAAAAAGAAGGATAAATATGAGATGATTCACTTATATGTGGCATTTAGAATAACTGCATAAAGAAATGCAATCACTTAAATGTACATTGTCAAAAGACTCTAGGTCCAGAATATAGTGAGGGGAAGGAAAGACATTTAGTAGGGGAGGAGAAAGACACACATGTTGGGAGCCAGATCCTTTGAAATATAGCTTAGCATAAGTACAGCCATTTTGCCTTGGATAAACATTTTGTCTCAGCATTGCCTTTAATCTGAACTCAAGATGTGTACCTGCCAAATGGGCAGGAGTTGACGCAGACTGCCCTGCAAGAATTTGACCACACAGGAAGGCTTGTTTTATAACTATGGTATGTGCTTGCAGGTGGTATGCTGGCAGAACACTGTGATTTTTATGAATACATCTAGGGATTGCATTGTTCATGTAACCACCCACTATTGTTCACTTCCAATAAAAATCCTGCTTGCTTGAAATAAAATTGACATCTTGGTCAGCATTTTTGTCTTGGTGTCCCTTTTCTCCCACCCTTCTTTCTTTCAGGTAAGAGTCCTTTCCACGTCCACGAATTATTAAGAGCCGCAGGCTGGCTCAGGTGGTGCCCAACATGGGGCATGGAAAACGGGCTTTACCAGATGCTGAGTCCCTCCTGGGAGACCTCTTCATGATGATTGTCTGGAGAAGGTGAGTTTCGTTTACTCTTCATTGCATTCGATAAAGATGGGTCAAGAATTGTCAAAGGAAGCTCACTTTATAGCAGGAATTAAAGCATCACTCAGGGAGAAAGGTGTAAAAGTTAAGAAGAAGAATTTATTAGAATTTTTCCTTTTCATTCATAAAAAATGCCCTTGGTTTTCAATCGGGGGGGCGCGTGGATGAAATTCATATCGTCATCAAGCCTGGCAAAAGGTGGGACAAGAAACTAATATGATCCATTTGGAGGAAGGCATACAGGATGACAAGTCTTCTAGAAATTTTTCCTTACTGGGCTCTCATTAGAGACATCATTGAGACAACAGACACTGACCTTACACATAAACACCTTCTCTCAGTCACCTCTCGCGATCTTCAATCTGCTTCCTCCATGCATTCTTCTTCCCCTACCCCTCCCCACCACTCTTGTCCTTCTAATTCTCCCCCCCCCCCATGACCTCCCCGGCTTCCCCTGGTTGATCAGTCTTGTCAAGTTACTCCAGTCTCAGACCTCCCGTCTCTGTTGCCTCCCAAGTCTTTATACTCCTCACTTGTCTCCTCCCCTCCTGATGATATTCTTGATCCTGTAGATCAGGCAGACCCTATCAGCTTTCTGCCTGGTCATCTAAAACAGCCTCCACATCTCTACCTCCCTCTCTTCCACTGCCTTCTTATCACTCCTCCCTTGAAACACTCCAGGCCCCTGCCCTTGCTTCTCAAAATCCTCTTCTTGCTCAGGAACAACAATTTTCTGATTATATTACCCACCTCAAGCGTCTTAAGGACTTGCAAGACAAAGCTTGACAACTCTCTCAAGAACTTTCACTTTCTTCCCTCACACAAGCCTTGACTTTCCCCAGCATCACTCATCCCTGCGGCCCAGTTCCTGAAGGATAACTGGCTTCCGCTGAAAGGGTGCCACGCCAGCGCTGTGGCCACCACTGGAACGCTCCCCCTGTAGACATTGAGGAGGAAGGTGGTGAGGCCAATGCCCCTGGGGAAGCTGCAGAAGCCAAGCTGGCTGTTGATGCCAGTGTGACTAGTCCAACCGCAGCTCCAGACCGCAGCGCAGATCAACTTCTGCACGAATATTGTGCCCTTCAACACAAAACACTTTTGGATTTACATTCAACAGTTATCACTTATTGTCCTAACTCCCCTTTTACCTAATGTATTTTAGATAATTTAGCTGATGGTGGTCTTTTCATGCCTTTGGAATGGAATAAAATAGTCCAGGCAGTCCTCACTCTGCAACAGTTTCTTATGTGGCAAGCTAATTTTTTGGAACGCTGCAAATTCCTAGCAGATTCCAACCCTATGCGCCTCATATGGCACAGGATGTTTTCAATCAGCTTTCTGGACAGAGTCCCTTCACCACTGACAATGAACAATCTCGCCTGCCTAATAATTTATTGGGATTAACCCACACCGCTGCCATGGAAATTTGGTGTACCCTGCCCTGGAAGGGTTCAGTCCTCACACCACTTTCACAGATCACACAGGGAGCCCAGGAGGATTATGCAGAGTTAGTTAGTCATCTTCTTCTTCTTCTTTTTTTTTTGGTGGGGGGGCACACCAGGCGGTGCTCAGGGGTTACTCCTGACTGCTCAGAAATAGCTCCTGGCAGGCATGGGGGACCATATGGGACACCGGGATTCGAACCAACCACCTTTGGTCCTGAATCAACAGCTTGCAAGGCAAACGCCGCTGTGCTATCTCTCCTGGCCCGTTAGTCATCTTTTAGAGGTTGCTAAGTGTACCTTGGGTGAAAAAGCTATTGACATTAAAATTGTAAAACAGCTTGCATATAAAAATACCAATTCTGCTAGCAGGGAAATCATGAGAGGAAAAGTGAAAGAAAAATCGCTTAATGATATGATTCACCTTTGTCAGGATAATGATCCCTTTGCAGCCTGCTCGTTCAACAGCCAGGAAACTGGAGGAGGGGCCAGCCCTGGGCTTTGCTTTATCAGTCCTTCCATCTGGTTATGGGGCTCAACACTGCCTTGAAAACTCCCCACAATCCCGTGGTGCAAGCTCAGCCTCCTTACACCTCTGTAGTAATGAGCCAACAGCCAATGGGCAGTTGTCCTTGGAATGCAGTTCCTCCTCTGTCACAGTAATAAATCAATCTTTGGCTTCTATGCCTGATTTTTCATTTTAACTCCTTATTCCTCTGCACAGTTGGTGGAGCTCGCCACACTTGTTCAAGTTTTTTCTAAGGTTCATGAACCATTTAATCTTTACACAGATAATTCCTATATAGCTGCCTCAGTTCCCCTTTTGGAAACAGACTCTTATTAAACCTTGTACTAATGCCTCCTCTTTGTTTTTGCAATTGCAACAGCTTATTCTCTCCCATCCAACTCCTTTTTATTGTCCATATTAGGGCTCATTTCACTCTCCCAGGACCTCTTACAGAGGGCAACAATTTTGTTGATGCTGTTACCCAGGCATTTCTGGTTATGGTTCAATCTGATCCTGTTGCACTGGTGATTAAAGAACATTCTCTCCATCATCTTAATGCCCAAACTTTGCGCCTGCACTTTAAAATTACTCGTGAGCAAGCCAGACAAATTGTTAAACAATGTAAAACCTGCCTTACCTTTTTGCCAGAGCCTCTCTTGGGAGTTAATCCCTGAGGCCTCACACCTGGTGAATTATGGAAAATGGATGTCACACATCTTGCCTCCTTTGGATCCCTTAAATACATTCATGTCACTGTAGATACCTACAGTGGATTCCTTTGTGCCTCTCTTCAAACTGGTGAAAGTGCTGCACATATTATTAATCATGTTTTGCATTGTCTTTCCTATTTGACTAAACCCTTGGCCATTAAAACAGATAATGGTCCTGGTTATTCCAGTTCCAAGTTTCGTTTCTTTTGTGCTGCCATGCATATTGCCCAAATTTTTGGCATCCCGAATAATCCCACTGGCCAAGTCATTGTTGAACGTGTCAATCAATCTCTTAAAACCATGTTAACCAAACTTTCCTCCAATCAGTTTTCTTATTACTCCTGCAAGGACAATCCCCTCCCCTTGCTTAGCCATGCTCTTTTTGTTCTTAATTTTTTCCCTTATGATCAGGAGGGCCAATCTGTGGCTGATAGACTCTGGCACCCTGCCACAGCCTCTTCCTTTAAATAAGTTCTCTGGAAAGACCATATTACAGGGTCATGGCAGGCGCCTCACCCTGTCCTTCTTTGGGGCAAGGGACACACCTGCGTCCATGACCCAACCTCTAATAATACTCGTTGGCTCCCAGAACATCTTGTTAAGATCTGTAATTCACCCAGGGAAGTTAGCCCTGAGGATTCTGTCTCTTTCATTTCAGATGCTGCTCAACAAAGCAATGATGCCTCGAACTCTACAACTCCTGTTTCTCTTGATGCTTCTAATTCTGATGATTCCCCATCAACAGCCAGCCAAGGTTAATCCAGCCAAAATTTTACCTCTTTGGCCTTCTCCTAACAAATACCAAGTCTACAACTTCACTTGGCTCATCATCAATGAAGCAGGAGATATGGTCAACAGCACCACTACCATTGCTGTGGAAGCCTTGTTTTCCACGTTGGAGGTCGACCTCTGCGCCTTCACCTTGTGAGCCAGAGCATGGTGGAGCACACTTGCAGCTTTTGGTCACAATCACGCCCTGTGGAGGTCTTTAAACTTTTAGATAACCCTGCCCCAATGTACTTCCATTTGGGTGCCAGAGTTTTTGATTTTGCCAATACCCCTATACCTAACGACTGTGCAAATGCTCAGGGGAGACATGTTATTAGCAAGAAAGCTGTTAATGTCTGTCCTGGCAATCATCATGATCGTGCTTAGGACTATAAGTGTGGTGATTCTTTATATTACTTCTGTGCCTCCTGGGGCTGCAAAACCACTGGTGGTGGATATTGGGACTCTTCTTCATCTTGGAACTATATTCCAGTTAAAAAGAAAACTCTGGGACCTCAACCTCTTTCTCAATGCCAACAAATTAGGTCCAATCCTTTGGTGCTCAAATTTACTAATCCTGGCCAAGATAAATGGACTTCTTTTCTTCAAGGACTTACATGGGGACTTAGATTGTATAATGTTGCTTCTAGTCTAGGTCTGCTTTTTACCATTCGCCTCTCCCAAACTTTCCCACAGTTTTCCCAGGTAGCGCTGGGACCTAATGTCCTTCCCCGGCAAGCCTCGTCCACCCTCCCCCTGCCCTCATACTCCTCCCTCTACCTCTCAGCCTTTGAATCCCTCTCCCCTCTTCACCCCTTCTTCTTTTAACACACCTTATTTTTTCCATCTTACTCTCCCCACAGGACCCCCTTCCTTGTCTCAGCTCCTTTTAGATTTGGTTAATGCCTCTGCAGAAGCTCTTTCTGGTTCTCAGTATGAATGCTGTTGGATTTGTTTTTCAGCCCAACCTCCCTTTTATGAGGTTGTTGCCTCTTCAACCTTCCTTGTTTTTACTAATGATTCTAGTGACCTCCATTGGTCTTTTGCTGCTCCTGCAGCCATCACTCTTGGGCAGGTTGTGGGAATTGGCCTTTGTCTTTTGGGTCCTCTTATGCTCCCCCCTTTGCCTCTACAACACATTTGTATTGTATCCCTGCAAGTTACCACTAAAGCCACCTTTATTCTTGCCCCCAACCTTCTTTACTTTGTCTGCTCTTCGGGTCTTTCTCCACATATCATTACCCCTTTCTTTCTCCATGATCATGATTATTGTGTTTTGGTTATGCTTTTGCCTCGTTTTACCTTGTGATCCCCCTTGGATTTTTTATGGTATCAACCCCCCCATGCCCTGTCACGATACTGTAGGGAACCTGTTACTGCTATTACCCTTGCGGTGGTCTTGGCCTCAGCGCTGCAGGTGCTACTACTGGTATTGCTGCCCTGGTTACTTCACAAAATCATTATAATCATCTCTCTCAGGTGGTTGAATGTTATGTTAAGGCTATTAAATAGGACCTTAGAGCCCTTGAAGAATCCATGGGCTCCTTGGCTGAAATGGTTCAGCAGAATCGTAGGGACCTTGATTTGGCTTTTATGAGAGAGGGAAGAGTTTGTGTCATGCTTAAGGAAGAATGTTGCTTCTTTAAAGATAAATTGAGTCTGGTTAGAGACAGTATTAAACAATGGGAATTAAGCTTGGAAGAAAGACAAAGAGAGAGAGAGAGAGAGAGAGAGAGAGAGAGAGAGAGAGAGCAAAGTGAATCTTGGTGTCAAAATTGGTTTTATGCCTCTCCGTGGTTGACCACTCTCCTTCCCACTATTTTGGGTCCAGTATTGGGTTTTCTCTGCCTCATCTCCTTTGGCCCATGGGCATTTAAAAAATTGACAGATTTTGTCAAAAGTCAGGTGGATAATGCTATAAAAAACATATTGCTGTACATTATCAACAACTGGCTACCCATTCTCAGGTACAATTGAATTTTGAGGAACTGGAGCACATGGCTGCCACTCCAAAATGATGGTGGATTAGGCTGCGGTGTTGCTGAAGATGGGATTAGTCTAGGTCCCTAACAGTGGAAGCCCACCTTCCCCTTTCAGGTGCCACTTAGGGTAACCCCTCAGATAGCCTAAGACAGAATTCTGTCACTTGATATTGTGCTCCTTTTACTTATATAAGAAAGGGGGAGGGGCCCGGGAGATAGCATGGAGGTAAGGCGTTTGCCTTTCATGCAAAAGGTCATCGGTTCGAATCCCGGTGCCCCATATGGTCCCCCATGCCTGCCAGGAGCAATTTCTGAGCATCGAGCCCGGAGTAACCCCTGAGCACTGCTGGGTGTGACCCCCCCCCAAAAAAAAACAACAAAAAAAAAAAAAGAAAGGGGGAATTGTTGGGAGCCAGATCCTTTGAAATATAGCTTAGCATAAGTACAGTAATTTTGCCTCAGACAGACATTTTGTTTCAGCATTTCCATTAATCTGAATTCAAGATGTGTACCTGCCAAATGGGAAGGAGTTGATGCAGAATGCCCTGCAAGAATTTGACCACACAGGAAGGCTTGTTATATAACTATGGTATGTGCTTGCAGGAGGTATGCTGGCAGAGCATTGTGATTTTTATGAATACATCTAGAGATTGCATTGTTCATGTAACCACCCACTATTGTTCACTTCCAATAAAAGCCCTACTTGCTTGAAAAAAAATTGAGACCTTGATCAGCATTTTTGTCTTGGTGTCTCTTTTCTCCCACCCTTCTTTCTTTCAGGTTCATGAATTACTAAGAGCTGCGGGCTGGCTCAGACACGTATAAAATAATGGGAAACAGGGGCTAAGGGGTCTCAGTTGCACTGTGGTGTTAAGAAAAGACAGAAGTAAATATCCAAGCCAGAGTCAACAACAATAAAGTCAGGAGAAACTCAAATAAGTAAACTCTAAAAGGTGCCTGTTATGATGCCAGGCTGGGGCAGGGGTGGTGGCATGGATGAACTCTGGGAATATTGGTGGAGGGAAGTTGACATTGGTGGTGGCATTGGTGCTGAAACATTGAACGTCTAAAACCCAACTATGAATAACTTTGTAAAACACAATGGCTTACTAAAATGTTTTCTAAGTTTTGGGCTAATGGAAGGATCTCTCAAGTACTTTTCATTCACCTTCAGTCAAGCTCTTACCAAATTCAAAGAGTGAGGATAATGACCGAAAGCACAAGAGTTGCTTTCTGAATTTTTTGTTTTATTTTCTTAAAACTTGAACAAATTTAAAAAAAAATTTTGTTTTTGTTTTTGTTTTTGTTTTTGGGTCACACCCGGCAGTGCTCAGGGGTTACTTCTGGCTTCATGCTCAGAAATTGCTCCTGGCAGGCACAGGGGACCATATGGGGCACCGGGATTTGAACCAATGACCTTTTGCATGAAAGGCAAATGCCTTACCTCCATGCTCTCTCCCAACCACTAACTTTGCACTAGATCAACAGCACACTACTATATTTATTATAAAATGTGACTAAGGAAAGAATTCAAAGAGATATATTCCAGGTGTACCGCCCTCCCCAGTAGATAAAGTATTTTGTTTGTTTATGATTGGTCATGCCCAAAAGTACTTAGCTTATATTCCTGGTGCAGTGGCTCAGGGACTCCACTGGTGGAGCCCTGAAGTTCATGTGGTGTTGAGGCTGAAACCTGGGTTTCCCAATGTGTTCTAACTCCCCAGACCACATAACATATTTTGGGATTTATTTGCTATCAGTGATTCTTGTGACTCTGTCAGTAATAGACACTGTACCACTCAAAAAGTCATTTATTGCCTAATTCTCCACAAATGTACATGGGAAAAAGCACTAAATAATAGATTTGGGTTAAGACAGATCAAGAATTTGAGTCAAGGGGCCGGACAGTGGCGCTGGAGATAAGGTACCTGCGCTAACCTAGGACGGACCGTGGTTCCATCCCCCGGTTCCCCATATGGTCCCCCATGCCGGCCAGGAGCGACTTCTGAGCGAATAGCCAGGAGTAACCCCTGAGCGTCACCGGGTGTGGCCCAAAAACCAAAAAAAAAAAAAAGAATTTGAGTCAAGAGTTAAGATCAAATGAGCAAATCAGTGTACATATGGACATATATTTCATATAATAAAATTTAATGTTAATTTTAATTTTTATTGAGGCATTATAGCTCATAGTAATATAAAAGGTATTATTTATAGTTTCAAAGCACTACACCAACCTTTTCACCAGAGATAATAGATTGACCCAACCTTATCTCACCATTCCTTCCCTATATCCCTGAACCCTCTCAATCCCAGATTCTATAGATAATGTCTGAGAATTTGTTTTCGATGGGGATTATTTAATACTATTTTTTGTTTCTTTATACTGTTCATATAAGTGAGTTCATCTTATATTTACCTTTTTCATTCTGATTAACTTTCCTATAGTACAATATCCCACAATTACATACAAGTTGCAACACTTTATTTTTTCTCATAGCTGAATAATATTCCATTAGAACATGTTATTTTTATTGCTATTATCACTCCTCCACTCTCTCTGTACTTCTCTGATTTTTGAAATAATGCTTTTGGCATAGTCTAAAATATTAATTTTTTTCCCTTCCAAGTTGTCAGTGGTAGTCAAGTATCACTGAATATCACCCTACTTTTGTATTTTGTTCCATTCCTAAGTCTTCTTATCAGATCTGAGACATGCTATAAAATTATGAGGTAGTATAAGTAATACCTAATATATGATTAGAAAGCCAATTCAATGGCCTGAGAACATGCTTTGCATATAAAACACCCAGAGTCTGTCCTAGGCTCCCCATATAGTCTTCTGAGCACCACTGAACAAAGTCCCCCAACCAAAAAGACAAATCAAAACACAACTGCAAAAACCAATCCTTCTCCTAACCCCCAGCATAGTTGTCAGTTTGGGATTAGTAAAACATTATTTAACATTTCATATACATTAAACAAGAAAGAAAAGAGATGCCATAGTGTTATATTTCAGGACTGTGATCTTTGGAGGAGGGCAAAGTTTCAGTGAGGACACTGAAGTGTGTTAAAACTACTCATGCATAAAATGTCAAGCTTCAAGTCAGAAATTGAGAAAAAACTAGACTAAGGTTTCATGCAAAGAAATGGTAGCAAACAAGATTACCATTCTATTTGAAAAATAACACTAAACTTTTCAATGAAATAATATTTTTGTAGATTGGTCTGAAATCAAGCAAGAAGTCCTGAAAATAAAAGACCAGAATGGTGAGCCATCTGGTTGAATAATTTTACTATTTGAAGAATTTCCAAATATAAAACAATACAGGTATTCAACAACAGATGAGTGGTTAAAAAGCCATGATACATCTACCCAATTTAATATTCTGCAGTTGTTAGGAAACTGAAGTTACAAAATTTGTCTAAACATGAATAGACATGGAGGTTATTATGTTGAGTGAAATGAGTCAGAGGGAGAGGGCTAGCCAGAATAATCTTACTCATCTTTGGAATAATATGAAAACAAATCTTACTAACCTGTGGAATAATAAAAACAAAGAAAACAGTATTGCAATATACAGAGACAATAAAATGAGGGTTGAAAGAGCCTGCCCATAATATGAAATTTACTACAAAGATCAGTGAGTGCAGTTAGAGAAATAACTGCACCAACAACTACCATGACAATGATAGTATGAGAAGGAAATAGAATGCCTGTTTGAAAGAGAGGCAGGGGGTGGGGGAAGAGGTAAATTGAGAACATTGGTGGCAAGAAAGTGACACTGGTGAAAGGTAGTGTATGTTCAATGATGAAACCCAACCATGAACATTTCTGTAACCGAAGTCATTAAATAAAGAAAATATTAAAGAAAAAATGTTTCTAGATTTAGAGATGGAATTGAAATAGATTTTATTTCATTATTATATTTATTCGTTTATTTGGTTTTTGGGTCACACCCAGTGGTGCTCAGTGGTTACTCCTGGCTCTGTGTTCAGAAATCATTCCTGGCAGGCACGGGGGACCATATGGGATGCTGGGATTCAAATCACGGTCTGTTCTGGAATGGCTGCGTGCAAGGCAAATGCCCCTTTGCTGTGCTATCTCTCTGGCCACTGGAACCCATTTTAGATGTTTCACTGATTTGAGTGATGGAGCTTTGCAGAGATTTATATGGATTTCAGAAATGGAGAGAGCTGAAGATTTCTTGGAACAATGAGTTACATTTGGGTTATGATTGAGTTGAGCATGAATTAGAAGAAATTACTGTAGTACTTTCTAGGCTTTTAGGTTTGTTTTTATATTTTATTTTGTGGTGCTTAGGCATTACTCTAAACTCTGTACTCAGAAATAACTCCTGATAAATTCCAGGGACCACATGGGATGCCAGAAATAATGACTGCATGTAAGGGCAACACCCTACTTGCTGTGATATCATTCCCACCTCTACTTCAGTGCTTATAATGGAAAATTATTGGGAAAAGATGGTAGAAAAATTTCTTAGACTCATTGAAGACTAGTAGTTTGTGTTTTTCCACACAATTAGAAAGATCGCATATCATAAGGGCATGATGATATGAAATTTTAGTAGGAGAGTTAAATTGAGTTTTGTCGGTTCTACATCTTTTCTTTCTTTCTTTCTTTTTTTTTTTTGGTTCATGCTATCTCCCGGGCCCCTCTACATCTTTTCTAATACTGATGAGAAGAAAGACTAAAATGATAATGGCTGATTATAAATCTTACCAATGCATTTGATAAAAGTTTAACTCTCGGGGCCCGGGAAGTAGCATGGAGGTTAAGGCATTTGCCTTTCATGCAAAAGGTCATCGGTTCGAATCCTGGTGCCCCATATGGTCCCCCGTGCCTGCCAGGAGCAATTTCTGAGCATGGAGCCAGGAGTAACCCCTGAGCACTGCCGGGTGTGACCCAAAAACCAAAAAAAAAAAAAAAAAGATGTACATTCAGAGAAGCAAAGTACAGAAAACTATAACTGGGGGAGGAAGACACAAATCATTAAAAATAAAAATGGTGGAGAAGCTTTAAAACTCTATGGTCAGCTGTTGTCTCTGCCCTTCTCTTGGTCACATCCCTCAGGTTTCTGGGTTTCGCAGAAGGTAGGGAACTTCTGCTGTCTCTGCCCCCTCCAGATCGCATCCCTGAGGTTTCTGGTCCAGCAAATGGAAGGGAACTTCTGCTGTCTCCTCCCCTCCCCCGATAGTGTCCATGAGGTTTCTGGTTCGGTAGATGGTAGGGGATCTTCCTCTCTTTCCGCCCCTTGCCTACACACATCTCCAAGGTCTCCAGCACCACTGGGACGAGCTAGGAACTACACACAGGAAAGTTTCTGACAGAGGTCTGGACAGGATGGAGCCCTGCTGACTTCCAGGTAGGGGAGGACAAGGAAGCCAAAATCAACAGTGCCCTCCACCATTGTGGTCAGTAGCAGTACTGCACTGACTGAAAGTGAGAGTGGGAGCAACTAACCAGGTTCCATTAGAGGGCACCCTGGAGGCGAAACCTCAGCCAACCCACCCAACAGTCCCACCCAGACCTGCAGTCCAGAGAAGGGACCCAGCCCCATACCACAGGGAGAAAAAGCAGGCAGAAATTGAAAGGCACTGCTCTCCAAGCCACACCAATAAATGCAAAACAAAAACAAAAACAAAAACAAAACATGGGTACACTGAGGAGGACCCTAACAGCTGGAGATACAGAGAGAAGCCCTAGTAAGTTCCCAAGTCCACCAAAGAGCACAGATCCAAGAGATGAAAATTTAAAAGCAGCCACGAGAAAGAAAATGCAAGCCATTGTAAAGGAAATGAGAGAATCGCTAGCCACAGAGTACAAGAAATCCATGGAGGAACTAATTAACCAAATTAAAGAAGATCTGATACAGAATATGAAAGACTCCATACAAAAGGAATTAAAGGAATTAAAAGACACAGTAAAAAGCCAGACAAGCAGAATCACAGAGTTGGAGAAGCACATAGTATTACTCGAAGGAAAACTGCAAACCAAAAACGACCAGGAAACCAAAAAGGAAGTAAGAGGCAAGACACTGGAAGGAATAGTCCAGCACTTAATGAACAAAGAAAAAAGAAATAATCTAAGAATTGTAGGTATACCAGAAGGGGAGGAAACAGGGAGAGGGAAAGAACAGGTAGTTAGGGAAATAATAGCAGAAAACTTACCCACCCTTTGGAAAGAGGACTCTGTGCAAATTCAGGAAGTGAAAAGAATCCCTAATAGAATAGACCCTAATAAACCAACACCAAGACATATAGAAATCCAAATGGCAGAGAGAGAGAGAGAGAAAGAGAGAGAGAGAGAAAGAGAGAGAGGAAGAGAGAGAAATAAACTCCTTAAAGCAATAAGGAAAAAAAGAACCTCAAGTACTAAGGAAGGGACACAAGAATCAAACCAGATCTCCTATTTGAAACAATTCAAGCAAGAAGACAGCGGAATGAAATATTTAAATGACTGAATGAAAAAAATTTCAGCCTAGAGTACAATACCCAGCAAAACCGTCATTCATTTGGGATGATAGCCTAAAAACATTCTCAAACAAAATGAACTTGCAGTATTGGTACAAACAAAAATGATCCTGAATGTAGTTCAGAGATGAACTATACAATCTGAAGTGCCAATTATAACAACAACCACCCTACACAACACAACTACACAACAGCCCCTCTCTATCAATAATCTCCCTAAATGTTAATGGACTAAACTCTCCTCCCCTTTTTTTGGTTTAGCTCCTGGCAGGCATGGGGGACCATATGGGACACTGGGATTCGAACCAACCACCTTTGGTCCTGGAACGGCTGCTTACAAGGCAAATACCGCTGTGCTATCTCTTCGGGCCCTAAACTCTCCCATTAAAAGACACATAGTAGAGAATTGAATTAGAAAACATAAATCAGACTTCCGCTGCCTGCAGGAAACACACCTACAAGTACAGGATAGGTATAGGCTTAGAATAAAAGGATGGAAATCAATTTTTCAAGCCAATGGAAAACAAAAAAGAGCAGGGACAGCCATTCTAATATCAGACCAAATTCCATTCAACTTCAAGAAAGTGATCAGAGACAAAGAGGGTCACTACATACTAATCAGGGGAACACTAGATCAAGAAGTACTAACCCTGGTCAATATTTATGCACCTAATGTAGAGTCAGCAAAATATTTTAGGCTGTTGTTCACTAGCCTGGAGAAACACATGAAGGGAAATGTGATAATAGTAGGAGATCTCAATACTCCACATTCACCACTGGACAGATCCAGCAGACATAAAAATGGCAAAGAAATATGAGCCCTAAATAAAAATTAGAAGATCTAGGGCTAATAGACTTATATAGGGCCCTTCACCCTCAGAAAACAGAATAAACATTCTTCTCAAGTCCTCATGGAACCTTCTCCAGAATAGACCATGTCTTAGGATTCAAATCTAATCTATATAAGACCATAAATGTAAGGATCATTAGAAGAACCCTATCAGATAACTATGCAACAAAGGTCAAAATTGACTGCGATAAGAAACAATGTAGAAAAAATAATACCTGGAGATTAAACAGCATGCTGCTCAACAACAGCTGGATCAAAGAGCAACTCAAGGAAGAAATAAAAAGATTCCTTGAGACAAACAATAATAAAGAGACGACTTGTCAAAATTTGTGGGACACAGCAAAATCAGTAATTAGGGGGAAACTCATAGCAATACAGGCCTATGTCAAGAAAGAGGAAAATGATAAAATCAACAGTTTATTTTTATTTATTTATTTATTTATTTTTTGGGGGGGCAACACCTGGTGACGCTCAGGGGTTACTAATGACTATTCGCTCAGATGTCACTCCTGGCAGGCACGGGGGACCATATGGGGAACCGAGGGATTGAACTGCGGTCTGTCCTAGGTTAGCGCATGGAAGGCAGGCACCTTACGTCCAGCACCACCGCCTGGCCCCCGGCAAAACCAACAGTTTAAAGGATCATCTCAAGGAAATGGAACAATAGCAGCAAGGAAATACAACCACAACCAGAAGACAAGAAATAATAAAAACCAGAGCAGAAAGAAACAACATAGAAACTAAAAAAAAATGCAAAAAATCAATGAGACCAGGAGTTGGTTTTCCAAAAAAATAAACAAGATAGAAAAACCACTGGCAACACTCACCAAAAAAAGAGGGAAAACACCCAAATCAGTAGAATCACATGTGAAAGGGGAGAGATTACAACAGAACCCCAAGAAATACAACAGATCATGAGATCATATTATGAACAACTATACTCAGTTAGGCTGGAGAACCCAGTAGAAATTGACAGACTCCTCGAAAATTATCATCTTCCGAGACTGGAAAAGGAAGACCTAGAAAGTCTAAAGAGACCAATCACTTCAGAGGAAATTGAAGATGTAATTAAGAAACTCCCTAAGAACAAAAGTCCAGGCCCAGATGGATTTACAGGTGAATTCTATCAAATATTCCAAGAAGACTTATTACTACTTTTCCACAGGCTCTTCCAAACCATTGAAAAAACAGGAATCTTCCCCAACTCCTTTTATGAGGCTAATATCACACTCTTTCCGAAAGATGGCAAATACACCACCAAGAAAGAAAACTACAGACCAATGTCACTAATGAACATAGATACAAAGATACTTAACAAAATCTTAGCAAACTGAATCCAGCACTTCATCAAAAAGATCATACACCATGACCAAGTGGGTTTTATCCCAGGAATGCAAGGTTGGTTCAAAAAACACTAATCAATCAACATCATACATCACATCAATAAGAAAGACAAAAACTACATGATCATATCAATAGATATAGAGAATTCATTTGACAAAATCCAACACCTTTTCATGTTTAAGACACTCAGCAAGATAGGGTTAGAAGGAACCTTCATCTAGATAGTTACAGCAATCTTTGAAAAGCCCACATTCAACATTATTATTAATGGCAAAAAACTAGAAGCATTTCCACTAAAGTCAGGAACTAGTCAAGGCTGTCCACTTTCTCTCCTCTTGTTCAATAGAATCTTAGAAGTCCTTGCAATAGCAATCCTATAAGAGAAGGGAATCAAAGAAATCCATATTGGGAAAGAGGAACTCAAACTATCTCTTTTTGCAGACAATATGATGATATACATTTAAAAGCGTAAAGAGTCCACAGTAAAGCTCCTAGAAACAATTAACCAATACAGCAAAGTGGCTGGCTCCAAAGTCAATACACAAAAGAGAGTAGCGTTTTTCTATACAAATAACGAAGCCGAGGAGAGAGAGATTAAAAATACAATTCCATTTAAAATAGTATCAAAAATATCAAGTACCTAGGAGTCAACCTTACAAGGGAAGTGAAGGACCCATGTCAGGGAAATTTCAAAACCCTTCAGAAAGAAATTGTAGAGGATCTAAGGAAATGGAAGAACATCTCATGCTCAACATAATCAAAATGACTATCCTACCCAAACTTCTACATACATTCAATGCAATCCCCATCCAAATCTAGGCATCATTCTTTCAAGACTTATAACAATGAATCATAAAATTCATCTGGAACCACAAAAGACCCAGGATAACCAAACAGATACTGAAAAACAAAAAGCTGAGTGGCATCTCTTTACCTACCCTGAAGCTGTACTATAAAGCCATAGTGATCAAAACAGCATGGTACTGGAACAAAAACAGAGCCTGTGACCAGTGGTTTAGAAGAGAATTTCCAGACATAAATCCTCAGATATACAGTCAAGTAATATTTTCAATAGAGCCAAGAACTTGAAATGGAACAAAGAAAGTCTCCTTTACAAATGGTGTTGGTACAACTGGAAAACCGTCTGCAAGAAACTGAAAATTGACCCATATCTCACTCCTTATACAAAAGTCAACACAAAATGTATTAAAGGCCTTGAAATTAGATCAGAATCTATAAACTTTATTGAGGAAAAATAGGCAGAACACTCGAAGAACTATATATTAAAAAGTCTTGGAGGATGGAACACCAATGGCAAGGATTTTAGCATCAAACATAAACAAATGGGATTACATCAAACTAAGAAGCTTCTGCATGGTGAAGGAAACCCACTTAAAACAAGAAGAAAAAATTTTTGCACTCAACACATCAGATAAAGGGCTGATAACCAGAATATGCAAAGCACTCAGAAATCTGAGTCTCCCAAAACCAAATAAAGCCATAGAAAAATTGGGAGATGAAATGAATAGACACCTCTCTGAGGAAGACCAAAAGATGGCCAACAAACACATGAAAACATACTTACCTTCACTCATCATTAGGGAAATCCAAATCAAGACAACAATGAGGTACCACCTTACACCAGTGAGAATGGCTCACATCAAGAACAATGGGAACAATCTGTGTTGGCAGGGATGCGGTATGAAAGGCTCTCTCATCCACTGCTGGTGGGAATGCCCCCTAGTCCAACACCTATGGAGAACAGTCTGGAAAATGCTCAAGGAACTCAGAATTGAGCTGCCATTTGACCCAGCAATTGCTCTCCTAGGTATCTACCCCCAAGTTGGAAGGACATTCATCCCAAAGTATGTGTACACCCCACTGTTTATCACAGCACTCAGTATAATAGCCAAGTCTTGGAACCAACCTCAATGTCCAACAACAGATGAATGAATCATTAAGATGTGGTATCTATACACAATGGAATACTACATGGCAGTCAGAAATGATACAATCACGGACTTTGCAGCAATGTGGATGGATCTGGAATATATTATGTTAAACGAAGCAAGCCAGAAGACGAAAGATAAACACAGAATGATAGTACTATTCTGAAGTACCTAGAATATACACCAGATATACAATCAATACCCTGCGATTAAATAACAGGGTGTAACAGGATAGAAATCTCAAACACTGTAATAATCACCATATACTGGGGAGTAGAGCCCAAAACAAAGGGATGAGAAACAACACAAAGCCTGACTACACATTATATCATAAAGAAACAAGGAACAGCAGAAACAGCAGTGTAGAGAAACAGGTATGTAATTATTGTTTTACTACAAAGACCCATAAAATTTTACTAGGGATCTTATACAGGATTACAGGTAAAGATTAAGGCGGGAAATTACTGAATCCAATGGAAACATCTCAAAACATTATGTTTGAATGCCTCAACCTTGCCACATTTAAAATAACCTCTCAGTTTTTCTGTCCATTGGGGTTGCTGAATACAAAGGGTGAACATCCTATGATGGTATCTCGGTGCTCAGTCACACGAAGCAGAATACTCTGCTTGAATCATAAAAATGGCCAGATAAAACTCTCTAACATGCCCTTTATCTCTATATTATGTCTTCTTTTAGGACCTGAAGCACATGACCAGCCTGATCACTGAAGCAACAACCGTGACCTACACATTTTTACCACAGGGCCTAAGCATCGAACCCATTCAACCAAACTAGCATGCACTTGCTCTTATACCTTCCCTTCTCATTACTTCGTATTTTTGTTGCTGTTGTTGCTTGATTGTTGGTTTGTTTTGTTTTTCCTATTCTCTCTTCTTGTCTCCCTCTTTTTTCACCTTCTCCTCTTCACTATCATCAATTCAATCTATGTCAAATAAGAACCATATGGTTACCTCCTCAGGAAAGGAAAGCTGACATATAGGATGCTGAGGACAATATTGCAAATAGTAAGCACCTATAATGATAGAACTCACTAACACAATGGTCAGTACTCGAGACACAAAGCCTATCCAAAAGTTGATCTATTAGTTTCCTTTCCTTACAAATACTATACTTACCTATCTTTCTGTACTCAATGCACCTCTTGCCCTCCTCAACTCTCTACATTAATATACACCTAAGCTAACTTCTATATGTTTATATGTGGGCAGGAGCACACAGAGATAGGAATCTTCCTTAAGGGTCAAACCTAAACCACAAACAACCCATACCTATACCCTATATAACCCCTCCCATATACTATTCCCTCTCCCTCCTCCAGAAATCTGACTCAGTCCCACCCCCAATATCCCCACCACATTATAACTCTTCACCCTCAGTTCTTAATCCATTATGCATCAAGATCGATCTCCTACCCCAACGAGTCAGTAACCACTACCCAAGTGAAGAGACAACCATTCAAACTCTCATCTCATTCCCAGCAAGAAAATACAGCCAACACTCCAACTGACCCATGCAGTGTGGTCCTCCTAATCAGCTCTCCCTAATGTGGACTGTGGCTTGATACCGAAACTAGCTACAAAGGACCCCTATTTCAAGAACTCTACCCAAGACCTCCCTGCCTGGACCCCGCACCTCACAAGGAAATCTCAAAAGACAATAGAGAGGCCTATACTTTCATCATAAGTATAGATTATATAACACTACCTCTTATCCTGTTTCTCCCCAAATGTAATCTCCTATATCACTTTCTCCCTTTTTCTTTGTTTTTTTTTTCTTTTTGATTCTTGTTCGTTTTTTGTTTGTTTGTTTTGTTCTCGTTTTTGTTTTTTGATTTGATTTGTTATTGCTTCTTTTGGGTCACTCCTGTTGGTACTTGGAGATCACCCCTGATGGGCGTGGGGGACCATATTGTTGGTTACCGTGACCTGACAGTGGCCATTTTGCTACAGCCTCTCTGCCATTTTCCAGTCTTGCACCTGCAAACTGCCTACATGCTGTTTTGCTACAAAGCCCCTGAGCTAGCAGGAAAAGGGCAGCCACAAAAGTAATATATAACTTCTTAGTTCAGGGAAGAAGGACACAGCCTGGTACCACTCCCAGGAATGGAACTATACTCCCCTGGCCCGCATGCTTGAGTTAACAAGGTATTCATTATTGTTCTGTGCAACATTGTTTTTACAAAGTTATTTCTTTAGAACTTGCCCAACCATAAATCTGTTAAGAGCTCAGGAATGTGGTCAGCAGACCCTTCCCAGGGTCACAGGGTGTTTCCACGGAAACTGCTAATCTGGCATGACTTGAAAGTTGTCTTACCCCCTGCCCCACTGCCCACTTTCCATATTTGGGAAATGATGTTACTTTCTTTGTTCCACCCAACCTGTGCTGTGTTTATACCATATTTGGAATAATGAAGTGGCCTGCGTGCCAAAAGAGTGATTGACGTTCCCTTTTGCCTGCCCCTCTTTACCTTGTCTATATAAGAGGATGCAAGATCACATTAAATTGCCCTTTAACGGTTTTCTGTCTTGGGTCATTTGTTATTAACCTCTCAGTTTTCTTACAGGCGTGGTTGTGATCTGAGCCTCGCAAAATAAAGGTGGAGCTGTCTGTGAGCCTCTCGTCCACTCTCCGCTGGTCGTGCCCCTTCGGGGGGCTTACCGGACACCTGCACCATATGGGATACCAGGATCTGAGCCACTGTCCTTCTGCAGGCAGGACAGATGCTTTGTTTCCTTGCAATCTCTCCCGGCCCCACTTTATTCCTTAATTACGTCTTTTATTTGATTTTTTTTTAAAAAGAAACTTTTTTCTTTAGATATGTGTGAGCATATATAGTCTTAGTTTTTTGTCGGGTGTCTATTTTCTTCTCTCTCCACCCCCAAATCCACCAACAATATAATGTAGCACCACTTCTTTCTGCAAAGACATAGTAAACAAAGCTGAAATTTTATGTGTAAAAACAAACTCTTATTTACTAGGGATAAGAACTCATACTTGTTTACAATACAGGGACATTGCCCACCCTGAACATATATCATGTGGAAATAACTTAGACTCTAGGAAACTAGACACCGACCATTCAGCCCTGATTCCTGGATCCCAGACATAGAAATGACAGAGTTCTCCACAACAGCTCCAGGAACCAAATCCCCTCCAGGGCATTCATAATGCTGCTCTGATGCCAACATGCCCTAGTTCTAAATTGATAACCTGACAACGGAGGAAAGGGGAACAACTTGATCTAAGAGCAAGTTGTCCTTCCTCATCAGCCAATGAAAAGACAAAATCAGGAAACATGTTGCCCTTTAATCTGTGCAACAGACAAGATCACTATATGCAGATGACTGGTTCTTGCAGCCAGAACTGGACAGTACGCATCCAGGGACCACCACCAATAACAGAAATATAAAGCTTTAGCCTAGCTTTTGGTCTATGATTTGTTCAACAAACAAGATCTCCAATTCCAGAGGTTTGACTGAGACAACCACAACTGAATGGGTCTTCCAGAAATATAATGAAATACTTTATCCTAGGCTCCATCCTAGGAGCAACATAATGATCAAGACTACCAACTACAGAAGATGGATTAAAATGACACTGAAGAAGCAGAACTGCTAGAACCACAAAGAAAGACTTCACCATAAGCTCCATTCCTTGAACTGCACAGCCACCAAGATCTTTAGATACAGAGGTCTGATTTTACCATTCAAGATGAAGCAGAAGTATTCCATACACCACGAAAGCACTGAGGGGAGAGTAAACGATCATGCAAGGAGTCTATAATTAATCCCATGACAATATACTTCAGGGATGGAGAAACCCTGTATCTCTTAGGCCAAGGGAACTCCCTCTATAATATCTCCAGTAGTTACTGTGCCTATGCAGGGGGAAAAAGAAAAGAAAAGAAAAAGTACAAAACTATAGTTTTTCCACATATTTATTTATCAATTGATCAATTTTTTGACTTCTTTATTTTGGTGTAGAGATTGAAGTTGATGTCTCCAATATTATTTTATTTTACTTTATTTTATCTTATCTTTCTCTTTCTTTTTGCACTCTGGCATGATTTGATCTCAGAACAGAGACTATTGTGTGGTACTTGATTTTATTGCTGTAGTGCTCACTGGATATTTAATTTGATATTTCTTTTTGTATTGTGGTGTTTCAATTACCTTTTTCACATCCTCTCTCAAACTAAGTTTGAAAGCCTCTAGAAGGACTCCACCCATTTTCAGCGTATTTGACTTATTTTTTTTGTTTTATTTTTAAATTTTTTTCTTATTTTGTACCCCAATCTATTGCTTTTCTTTCCTTCAAACAAAACCACATAACTCAATTTATCTAGCTCCGCCTCTTAAATAGAGGGGGAAACAAGGGAGGGTACCAGGACCAAACAGATATATGATCACTAATAGTAAGCTTGACAAAAAGGGAACCACCTACTCTAGCAGCCCGGGGGGTATGGTGGGGGATATGGGTTGCAGAAAGGGAACTGGAATGGGGGAGGACAAATTTGGTGTGTGTATTCTCCTGATTCAGTGTTAATATGTACCTAAAATACTACTGTGAAAGATATGTAAGCCATTATGATTAAAATAAAAAATTAAAAAAATAACCCTATGGTCAAAATTTTTATCTTAATTCAACAGGCTTCTCCTATTAAAATAGTTTATTTGGGGGCCAGAGTGATAGCATGTTGGGTAAAGCATTTGGTTTGTATGTGAAAATGAAAGTCCTTGGGGCCGGCATGGTGGCACTAGAGGTAAGGTGTCTGCCTTGCCAGCGCTAGCCTAGTGCGAACCGTGGTTCGATACCCCGATGTCCCATATGGTCCCCCAAGCCAAGAGCGACTTCTGAGCGCATAGCTAGGAGTAACCCCTGAGCATCACCGGGTGTGGCCCACCCCACCAAAAAATGAAAGTCCTTACACAAAGATGGAAAGTGAAATCAAGTAGTTTCTAAACAGCAAACCACAAAATTTGTATTATTATCTTAATGTTGCTCTTCATGTTTAGGAAATGACTAAGGAGGAGAAAAACTAAGCTGCACAAAAGACTCCTATAGGGTTTAGGACATAAAAAATACAACCTCTAAAATATAAACACATTCGATGTCACATTTAGTAGATTAGACTTGTGGAAGAAAAGCTCAGTGAATTTCAAGGCATAACAACTATAACTGACAATAATGCTACAGAGAGAAGTAAAAGGGATTGCATGATTCATTATTAGGGCTACATCACCATTTCTCCCCTAACTAATTTATTAAAATTAATTATAAACTATCCTAAATGACAAACTGATTCTAAAGTTTACACACATTTAAGGTCTATTAGAAAGCTCCAGAAATCATAAGGCTGGGAGCCAGAGTGATAGCACAGTGGTAGGGCATTTGCTTTGCATGGGTCGACCAGGGACAGACCTAGATTCGATCCCTGGTATCCCATATGGTCTCCTGACCCTGCCAGGAGCTATTTCTGAGTGCAGAGCCAGGAGTAATTCCTGAGCACCACTGAGTGTTACCCAAAAACCAAAAAAAGAAAGAAGAAGTGAAAAAGATATCACAAGAGTGGTATTGGCATAATGAAAAACAAATATGTCAATGATGAGTCAAGCATCAAATGGATATTATTATTTATTGACTTTTTAAAATGATGCCTGCACCCCTAAATTCAGCTAGGATAGCCTTTTTAACAAATGGTTTTCACATGCATTTTAAATACAACTTCTTTTTACACCAAAAACAGTCAATTTCTAAATGAAGATGTACTTATGTGCTCCTATGATATTTCTGCTCTCACATTCTTAATCTTAAATAGTTTCTTTATTATACTTTGGGTATTCTATTAATTTGATAAGGGATAAAAAGTCCCTAAGATATTGTATTTTTTATAGAATAGTACTATCAGATCTGGTCTTTGTGGGCATAATAAATCCAAACAAAGGGCAAGCTCATTCCACACTCAAGTTCCGGCATGAACAAAGATAGACAGGCAATTGTGATAGAATATTCTTCTCACTAGTGAAGAATGGGTTACTTCTCTGCCTTCCTCTAAGTTTCTCTCCTTTCATGAATAATAAATATTGCAAATAGTTGCAAGGCATTCTGACAGCATTTAAGTCAGAGCAAAATTAGGTTTCCTAATTTTGAAGTCTTCCCTAAGTCCACTAAGACCTTTTGACTCATTATTATTGAAATGCACCACATTTCTACCCCTGCATTCTTTTTGTACCAGGAAATTCATGATGTAGTACCCAGAAGTACTCCGTGTCAGTGGTCATTGATCAGAAGTAAATATGATGCTTTTTTGGGGGGGGAGGGGAGGAGGGAGCTGGATCATGCCTGGCAGCTCTCAGGGGTTACTCCTGGCTCTGTGCTCAGAAATCTCCCCTGGCAGGCAAGGGGGACCATATGGGATACTGGGATTCAAACCACCATTCGCCCTGGGTTGCCTTCGTGCAAGCCCCAAGATGCTTAGTCTTTCAATTTAAATTTAATTTAATTTAAATGATTTCTACTTGTAGATCCTAGGCATCAGTTATTATAGCATTATAGCATTTTCTCCTCTATTTTGAACCCAGATTCAAGATCTACTATTTTTAGCATATCTTCTTATAACACTGGGTGATCATGAAAGGACTGAGCTTGTAGAAATGGAACCAGGATAGATTTCTTTCTATGGAGAAAAATTCAGATTACAGAGACTGATTATATTTTTGGATCCTGGAGTTTTAACCTGTTGAATAGTGTATATGGATTTTGAAATATTCTCAATTTTTCCATGTTTGACCTATGTCTTCTATCCATTCTCCTGTTGGTCATTTGAAGAACATATAAAAGGCATAATTTCCCCAGTATCTAATTCTTTGTCTTGAGGAGAGATTTGGATAGAAAAGGATGTTGGATTGTCCTTAGCATTTTACCATATGACTCTGTTGGTCAACCACAGAGTTGCCTATCACCTCTCTAGACTTAAAGCATGCAATTGCCTGTGTGGAATGCCTTACTTAGGCTCATTGTTCCAAAGCTAGCTTAAAGACCCGTTTGCCACCACCCCCCCGCCCCATAGTCTTTCAGTAGAATGAATCACACCATTTTATGAGCTATTTTGTTTTGTTTTTGTTTTGTTTTTGGCTCTTCTCTCAAAATAGCTCCTGGCAGGCTTGGGGGACCACATGGGATGCCGAGATTCGAACCACCATTGTCCTGCATTTGCTGCATACAAGGCAAACACCCTATTGACTGTACTATCTCCCTAGCCCTTTTTATGAGCTATTGTAAGTGCATAGGTATGTCTCATCTACAGAAATGATTGCTTTAACTAGAAATTTTCTTTTCTACAGACTAAATTTCTCTGGGCAAGAAGATCATCTTTCTGTCCACTCTACATATGCCTATATTTACACAATATTTGGCTCAGAGAATGTCTTCAGTTAACTGCAGTCAATATTTGTGTTTACATAATCTCTCTATTTACCTATGCCATACATTGGTTTATTCCTTCACTTGGCAAAAAAGAAAAAAAAAATCTTAAGTCAAATGGAAACTCAGTTCATAGAGCTTTTAGGAATGTCTAAATTGTTTTCCAGAATGGCTGGACCAGTTGGCATTCCCCCCAGCTGTAAACGAGAGTCTTTTTGTCCCTGCATCTATCACTAGAATGTGTTGTTCTTGTTCTTTTCGTTGTGTGCCAACCTCTTCAACAAATGTTGTTGGGCCAACTGGTCAGCTACTGGCTAGAAATTGAACTCAGACTTCTTTCTAATGCCATGCACAAAAGTCAAATCAAAATTAATTAAAGACCATGGTCTTTTTTTTTTTTTTTTGGCTTTTGGGTCACACCCGGCAGTGCTCAGGGGTTACTCCTGACTCCATGCTCAGAAATTGCTCCTGGCAGGCACGGGGGACCATATGGGGCACCGGGATTAGAACTGATGACCTTTTGCATGAAAGGCAAACGCCTTACCTCCATGCTATCTCCCGGGCCCCAAGACCTTGGTCTTAGACCTGATTTCATAAAGTAAATAGGAGTGACCTAGTGGGCCCAGAGAGATAGCAGAACGGCGTTTTCCTAGCAAGCAGCCGACCCAGGACCAAAGGTGGCTGGTTTGAATCCCGGTGTCCCATATGGTCCCCTGTGGCTGCCAGGAGCTATTTCTGAGCAGACAGCCAGGAGTAACCCCTGAGAACCCCCGGGTGTGGCCCAAAAACAAAACAAAAAAAGAAGTAACCTAGGCAGGACACTTCATATCATGGAAGCAAAAGGTATCTTCAAGGATGACATTACACTGACCAAGCAAGTAGAAATAAAGATTAAACAAATGGGATTACAAAAACATTGAATGTATTGTGTTCATCATATGAAAGGTTTTCAGGTACCTTATAGTGAGGTATAAGTTCAAGGAAAGACCAGGACAGGGTACAGGCAATTGTTTCTTTTAAAGGTTCTTAGAAAAATATCAATATATAACATTTCTTTAGGTCACTCTTATCTTTTATGGAGAGAAAATATCAGAAAAGTTAACATTTGAAAAATTAAAGTTATTATGATAATAATATTCAGAAGCAATAGAAATGAGTGCCAGGAGGCTGGTTTATGGTAAGAAGCTAGCCACAAATTGTGGAGGAAGGCAGTTAAACAGAGAAGGGAATGATGACAGATAGTTGGAAAAAACACTGAACAAGAACTGAGTGCTAAAAGACATGTGATATCCTTTCACTAACAATATTGCAAACCACAGTGTCTAAAATAAATGAGGAAGAGGGAGTGTGTGTGTGTGTGAG
>PVKC010008880.1:2500-27548 GCA_004027635.1 Crocidura indochinensis
AAAATAATCCATTTCTATCTTTTTAATTTCCAGAGGACAATAACAAATGTTTATTCTTTTTACCTGATTCTAAATGTATGCTAAAATAAAGCACACGTTTCTATTTTACGTTTTAACTTAATTTAAGGGAAAAATATAGGCATTAATTTAGAGCCACTGATGCAATGAAATGGTGGAATATATTTGAGCTATTAGCCATTTCAATCTCCTGCCCACAAATAATTGATGAGTTTCTATTAAAGATTGACAAGCTTGCAGAGTGCAACGCATTTTTACTAGAAAATTCAGCATGGGCAGTGAATATGCATTATTCCTTTTATTCTATTGCTCCACATTAATAGTTCTGGAATTAAGCTTTATGTTTCTATAGATCTATTGATTAGCATTTAGTTGTGGATGTTCATGTGCTTGCTCATGGCTCGCTTCCTCTATAATAATAATTTGAAGTCCCTTTGACATTATTCACAGTCTGTTTTCAGGTTAGTATTTCAAACACTAGAGGTTTTTCATTTGCCTCCTTAGGACTGGGGAAAAATTTAGTGCTATGTTGAAAAATCTTAACTTGCCTTCTTGACAATTAGGGCACTAGGTAATGTCACCCAGGGACTCATCAAAACTTATAACTAGGAATCGTTCCTCCTCAGGGTCCCAGCTCTGAAAGTCCATTTTGGTTGTCAGCATCAATGAAGGGTGGTCTTGCTTTATAGACTGTGTTTTATGTATCTTGAGCATAGGCCTACTTTAAAAGAATACAGAGATCAGAGATATAGTATTTCCGTACTTGGTTGTTGATTCATAAAACACAATGTTTATTGGGTAGAAAATAGAGATATTTGAAAGCTTCCAGGGTATAATTACCACCCTCTATAGGATTGTAATCATCAAGAAGTTCACTGAATGTATAAATTTTAATTTGCTAATATTTTATTTTTAGTTTTATTCTTTAAATGATCTTCAATCTGGTTATTTGAATCCTTTTCTTTCTCTTGTATAGAGAGAAATATTATGCAAAACATCTAAGAATATGTTAAAAAAACAGATTTTAATGGGCCAATGTTAAAAATAACATTCTTAACTAAATGTGCCGTAAATTAATCCTTTTATCTTCACTAATCATTGATTAATACTAAATGTGCCTATCAAATACTGCAGGAGTTGCATACTATTAGAATGATCAGAAATAGATAAGAAATACGCTTAATTTGTACCTCACTTAATTTTAGTTGTTCCATTAGAGCTGAATGAAGAAAGTGAGTAACTGGTATCATTTTTTCCACAAGGTGTTGTTGTTTTTTTTTTTTAAATAAAATTCTAGTAGACACTTCATTTCACCTGGGGCAGTTCTCTGCCGTGTTTTTCCTCTTAGGAAATCACATACAATGACATCCAGTATGCTGCTGACACACTCAGATAATCTAAGGGTAGGTTCAATAAAATGCATATTTATTTATAAAATAATTGGTGGCACACATATAACAATTTCTCCACTTCAATAAAAAGTTTCTAGACCTAAAAACTTAACGTATAGATTATGAATCCCATTACATTCTTTAAGAAAGTGAAAGCTATATTCTTGGCAATTGTGACCTTTTAATTTGAACCCCATTATGTCTTTTGATTTTTGTGACCATTTTGAAGAACTGCAATCAATGACATTCACTTTTAACGTAAATTAACAATGTTCCAAATGCTGAAAATTCTAGATGTCCAAAAAAAATGATAGTTTTATTTTTAGTACATAGTGACATCTAGCAGGGAGCCATGACCAAGTATAATTTTTTGGTGCACATCTGTCTTTTTTTCTTTAGTATTTATGAACATTTTTTACTGTATAAGAATAAATAGGTGAAAATAGTATACTACCATGATTTGTTTTATCCTTAGGCAATGCCTGAGGTAACCGGAACATCCCTGGTTTTCAGTACGGAAAAGTGAAATGCACAACAATGAAATTTTATTAAAATGCATGTTAACCCATTATTGTATGTTCATTTTCAATTCTTCATAAGAAAGCATGATGTATCATTTTGTGTGTGTCATTCTTTAAAAAAAAAGAGATGAGTCAAGTAAAGGAGCAAATTTAATAGGGTGATTTTATGGGAAACATTATACAAATGGCAGTGTATGTGATTCCCATTATTAAAATAATTTGTCATTGTGTTAAAAAAAAGGTATAAATTTTGAGAGTCTTCTTTAGTGATCTCCCCTCTTTTAATGACAGTGGCTTTTGTGCAGTGAAGACAGACACGTTCTCAGGCAAAGCCCATTTCAGGCCAGAATTTCTGAAAGCCCTATTAATGTTTCATGCTAATCAAGGAGAGTGGGAAATAGAGCTGACAGGTGCTTTCTACTCTGCTTATTCCTGTCTTTCTGCATTAGACATTACTAGCTAATAAAAGGGCCAATGGGGTTCTTTTCCAATGCACATAGTAAGTTACAAAAAAATAAAATGAGGCTTGGCTTAAGTTTCCTGTTGTTTTCCATAGTGGATGAGTTGATAATACTCTTGGTCTTATGAGTGCATTGATTATTAATAAATCTGTGTTTCTCTAAACTGTAATCTCAAAAGAGATCTGGCATTTGGACCAGCATTCCCGCACAGTGAGTCCTGCTATTTGTGAATCTGTGAAAGTTCCATCTCGACTTTCCATGTTAAAATACTGTACCTACAAGTCATTTGAGATTTTAGCTTATACCTAGTTTCCTTAATGGAAGATATAAGATGGACAAAAGTTGTAAATTCAGCTATCTGGAGACATAATTTGTATTTGAATAAATATTCTTTCTCCTTTCTTTACTAGAATGCTTGTCAAAACTCAATTTAACCACACTTGTCAAAGCTCAGTGCCAGGATGAATATATCCCATTACATCTTGTCCAAGGAAAGATATGTTGGTTGTGAGCATTAGTATTTCCTTATATAGACAATTTTAAGCTGATTGGATGCATTAATTTGTGTTGAAGATCAATCAATAAGTCAAGTCGAAGTACCCAACTCAGAGAAAAACTTCCATTTATCCTAATGATAGTGTTTTAAAACGATGCCTTAGAATGACTGAACTTTTCTACATCTTTTATTCATAGAAAAACTTTTTTTTTCTTAAAGTACATTTAGGCATGCCAAGGACTATTACCTTCAAATTCAGCTACTGAGAGTTTGCCATTTTCTGACACCTAGTATCTATCTTAGAAAGGTGGAAGGTGACATATTGTGATGTTGGAATAGAATAAAATATTTCTATGCTGTTTTCAAGTAGTAAGGATGAGGTCACAAAAATTGAGAATAAGGAGAATATGCTACAGTTATCCATAATTAAGGAATCATTAAGGAATATGGAAATATTCTATTCTTGCTTCAAAATGAAAACATATTCATGGAAAATTAGTTAACCAAAAAATTAAAACTACTGTTTATAAAATCATGAGGATAATTAAAATCAAAAATATTATTTCAAGTTTTGGAGATTATTAGCATATGAATATAGGATGATCATTTTTTTTAGAGTAGACTTTATTTTTCTTGTCTTTCCATGGCTTCCTTCTCTTGGCCATGTCTGTATACCCAGATTAGAACAGAACATGGAATCATATTTGTTGTCATCTAAAATAAATAAATAATAAATTTATTATAATTTATAATAAATTATAGCACGTAATCTTCATCTAGTCTTTTCAGGTAATAGTAGGTATTTACTTGTTGGGTTTTTTTAATGTTTAAGGAAAAAGTTTCATATAAAAACTTGGAAATTCTAGGATTAGGTGGTCTCTTGATGCAACAGTATCACTCAACTGATTTATCGAAGGTTATTTTTATACAGATGAGCATTTTACACTTTGATAAAGTTATAGACTCTTTCTTAAATATGCACACTATTTATACTCATGCACTCAAATTTTGCACGCAATGTAAATAATGACTACAAATTAAAACCCATTTGAATCTACCTAATAAACCATATTATATAATTTTACCCTTAACTGTCTTGCATAGCTTTTACTATATTGTATTATTTAATTAAAAACTTGAGTCAGGGGCCAGAGCTATTGCACATGGGTAAGGCATTTGCCATGCATGTAGCCATCCCAAATTCAATCTCCATCATCCTATATGATCTCTCTAGGCTGCCAGGAGTAATTTCTGAACAAAAAGCCAGGAATAACCTCTGAGCACCAGCAGTTCTGGCCCCCCAAAAACAAAAAATAATGGGGTTTCAAGGTAAATAAAAATTTAAATATGTTCATTCCTTTTGTCTTTGATCACAACTATTCACTAGATTATGACTTATCAGTCAGTAATACTGATTATTTATTTTTAATTACTTGCATGTGTTACGGTTTAGGTAATACGTTACAAAAGATAATTTTCATGGTTTTCATGAACAGTTACTATATCTTCACTACTACCAAAGAACCCAAGACACTTGACATTTGTGTCATATCTAAACTCTTTTTTTTCTTTTCCACCCTTTCTCCTCTACACCCCTATTCACTCAACTATTTGGTAATCTCAGTTTTATAAGTAAAATCCAAGGATTTGTCTTTATTTAATATTGTCTAATTAACATTTTTTCAATTACATGCCATTGTCGTTTTATTCTCTGAGGGCTAATACAAACAAAGGAACTCACTATCTGAAACTAAACATAGACGTTCTTTGTTTATAACATGTAGGTAGGCATGGACCCCCTAGAACATCAGTCCACTTTTGTACCCCATGTGAAATGTTCTTTCCCTGTATTTACTAAAAGATTTTTTATCTGAAGCCAGGATATTGTAAAGCAGTTAGGACTTGTGCCTAGCATGCACCTTAACTAGCTTCAATTAATTGTACTACATGGCCCCCCAAACACATCTCTGGGGTAGCCTGGGTATCTCCACCACTGCAGGACTTAAGGAATATAACATCTTGGGGGATCCTTACTGAGAACTGTTTGAGTGCCACCTCCTCAATTACCCAGAAAGACCATTAGTCTTTGCCTTGTCCCTTAGTAGTGGAACTACCATTATGAAAAGTTGTCCTGGATGATGGGTCTGTTAATATTGAAAATAAATTTTCTCAGATTAATTGTATATCATTGTATCAATAAAAGAAGAAACAAAAGAAAACATTTGACTATGAATATTTTGCTATAAAATTAATATTTTTGTTTTGCTTTGAGTCCTATTGACTTTATCTCGAGTGCCGTGATACTCGCACTTCTCTTGAGACTGTGGGTTTCATTTCCAAATTGATTTCCCTGTCCTTGCTCAATCCAGTGCCTGTCACATAAAAGATACCCAACAAAACTCAGAGATTGGGTAAGTGAGTGAATGAAAACTGATGCTACAACCGAAAGAGCCAGTAATGGAAACTTATCTACTGATGTAACATAATACAGATACCTGTGACCTTCAATTGCTATCAAGACAGATACCATTTTGCCTCAGGCTCCTATAAAATTTGCACAAACATTTTGACAGTGCCTTTTTTTATTCTATTTTCCTTCTATCCTTAAATATATATTTGTATCTTTTTCAAAGTTCAATTCCCATTTCATCAAAGTTTGACAGCTAATGAAAGACAAATCAATTATAATATGCAATTTCCAGCCAAGTTTACTGATTATCCGAATGTCTTAGTACATCCGAGTGTCTTAGTAGAATGTCTTACTCAAATGCTTTTGAAATCCTAGTCCCAAACACTACTTGAATTGGAAAGGTCAATGATTATTTTGGGGGCAGGGCACACACGGTGATGCTGGTGATGCTCAGGGGTTACTCCTGGCTATGCACTCAGAAATCACCCCTGGCTTGTGGGATCATATGGGACGCCAGGGGATCGAACTAAAGCCAGTCATAGGTTAGTGCATGCAAGGCAAACACCCTCTGGTTTGCGTCACTGCTCTGACCCTAGGACAATGATTCTTAATAGTTTTCTTTAAGAATACAGCAAAAAAAAAATATTTACTACATGTAACTAAATATGCAATTGTGTTAGTAAATGTATTAGTTATTTTATTATAACTTCAATTTTTATAGTAAGACATTGTATTATTCTAAAATTGTTGTCCCTGACCACAAATATGTAACTGGGATCAGTCTTTATCAATTGCAATTTTGATAAATGAAGCCAGCAATATTGGGGGTGTGAGATCCTAAAAAGTTCTCAGGAGACCAGTAAAAGGATCTGGAGTTCAGTGCAGAAACCCATGTATGTGCTACTGCTCCAGTTCTGGGATTAACTGGGTCACCTCAGAATGTTTGGGCCTCCAATTCTACACCCAGAGATGCTTGCAGAGACCATAGGATACAGGGAATTAAATTGAGCTTAACTTGAAAACTTTAACTCTAATAGTATCTCTCCAAACCCAAGTCAGTAATGTTTAATTCAAAATAAATCTTTTAATCTGGATTATTTCCAATTCAGACTCTATTCATCCTCTCCATGAAGAACAAAAACAATTGGACAATTCTGTTTCTTTATCTTAATCCGACACATAAATTTCATATTTTTACAATTCCTGGAGACTTAGAAGTGGCATATTACCTTGAACTTATACTAAATCATGTTTAAAGTATAAAAATAGATACATTGCTTTTAAATGACATACTTTCTACTTGGTATTAGGTATTTTATGGTTAATTAAATATCTATCTGCCTAAAAATTTCTAGAATATGGGGATAAGAACTGAATTTCTCTGTCTTAGCATATGTGAAACAAGTATATTCCTGTAACTATTTTTAAAACTATTTTGAATACTAGGGAGAAAAGAGAATTAGTTTTACTAGTTTGCACCCATCATATACCTGTCAGGTTGTTTTTATTGTTTATTTGTTTTGAAAATAGTCATATTCAGTGGGGCCGGGCGGTGGCGCTGGAGGTAAGGTGACTGCCTTACCGCGCTAGCCTTGGATGGACCACGGTTCGATCCCCCGGTTCCCATATGGTCCCCCGTGCCTGCCAGGAGCGACTTCTGAGCGCATAGCCAGGAGTAACCCCTGAGCGTCACTGGGTGTGGCCCAAAAACCAAAAAAAAAAAAAAAAAAAAAAGAAAAGAAAATAGTCATATTCAGAGCATCAGTGTCATTTTTAAACCAACTCATTAGTCTCCTCAAAGTAAAGAACTCCCTGATAAGAACAAATAGATACATAAAGACAAGTACTAAGATTGTAATGTCACACTCCAATAGCTATTTCCATGTACTTTCTCAAAATGGGAAAAAAGCACCTCAATCTGGTGTCAGAATGTTAGAAGTTATAATTGTATTCTTGGAGAACCTGGAAGCAATAGCAAGTATATCTGTGATAAATATTAATTCCCAGCGAGTACAAACTCCTTCAATGCTACCACCCATGGTATGGGCCATCCTGAAATCACCTTCATGTTGAATTGCAGACCATTCTTACCACTAAAGTGCTTGAGAGCACATAGACTGCCTTATAACATGAACTTCAACATAGGCTTTGAGAGGGTGCTGTCATTCACATTCAATCACCAAGAAAGAAGATACCTTTACTGATACAGATCTACAAACATGTTCCCAGAGCAAGCTGTGATCAACATGTGGCAATGCAGGTGCCAGACCCCAAATATGGAATTTCATTTGAGTTAGTTGGGTATGATGCCTTTTAAAAATATGTCTCCATGGGAAAGGAAGCAGAATTCAACCCATCCAAGAACATCTCTCCCTCTTTTCATCTTCAAGTCTAGTGGTCAAATTCAGACAAGCCAATAGTTAATTCTCACTAATCAGATAGACAAGGTACTTGATATTCATAGTTGAGAGATCAGAGCAATGCAAAGGAAAATGCAATAACCAATGTAGTAGAATAAGGCAAACTTGAAAAATGATCTTAATATGTCTATTTAAAGTATTCAGATCTGAAAAACTGTTTAAGTAACTGAAATAAATCTTTAATGAGTGAGCAATAAAACACTGTTTAATCATTAATTAACCATGTATTAACAGTAGAAATACTAGTTCTTCATTCTTAATTCAACTAATAATAACTACAATATTAAGTGTTCAACGATTCATGCAATTAATTAACAATCTAACCTATTTTCCAATTCAGTTTTAATATAGTTGTAATTAGGCTATTAGAATTTTACATTTTTAATCACCCAAATATTGTTTTTAACCTAGACATGGTATGTTGGTTTTTATTGTCAATCTAATATATACTAATATATGTTTATTTAGAGGTTGAAATATTCCCAAGTGCAATCTAATCATCTTTTGTATAATTAATTTTATATATAAATAAAAATAATTTATTTTTTATTTTTGTTTTGATGGCCGCACCTGCAGTACTCAGGGCTTCCTCCTTGTATTGCACTCAGATACCACTCCTGGTGTGACTCGTGGGAATAAATAGAGACCAGGGTTCAAATCTAGGTGGCAGTTTGCAAGGCAAGTAATTTACCCATTGTACTATCACTTAATTTCCACCAGAAAATATTTATCCTAAAAATTAAATCTCGTCTTATATAGTTATGTGATAAAATTCCTTCTAATGTGATTGAATTCCCTAGGAAAAAATTATCTGAAATATTACTGCATTAACAAATGGAAGAAGCAGCTCTGGGTTTAACATCTGTTTCTAATTAACATTAAACAATGATTCCTCAGAATTACTTTTGCGAGAAAAAATACAAATAGGTTATGTATTGGAAGTGCAAGTGATTGGATTACTCTAAATCTATAGAACTACATATACATCTCAGTAAAATAAATTGGCATCTTAGTATAAATTAACAGAAAACTTTGTACTTGACCTTATGAACTGTGGAAATGATTGCAATTTTATTACTGTTTTCAGAAATCTTGAGCAAATTTTAAAAGGGGTGTTTAATTAAAATTGAATAAAAATATGAGATATTTTAGGTAAACCATTGGTGTTTAAAACTATTGAAGGTGAGGGGTTATACTTAAACAGTCAGATTTCCATTGCAGAGTGTTCCATGGCTCTGTGTTCTTTGCTACACTTATCAATCAATTTTTAACATTATCCAGTTAAATACTCAGCAGAAAAGTGTATCATAAAGGGTAAGTAATGGCAAATAAATCACTTTGTGGGTTAATGACTACCAAGTCACTATCTCTACCAATATTCCAATGAACAAAACATATTAGAACTGTCCTAAAAACAATACTGTGATTCGAAAATACTTCTCTTTGAAATTGTTTTGTATATTGCAAGAAAAAATGACATAAATATAATATGTATAAGATAGGAACTGCTTGCAGAAACTGAAGTCTCATTATTGGGACAAGACAAACATTCAGCTATGGCAGAAATAAATTTTTTCTTTATAGGCTATATCACATGTTATGGTTCTCAATTCATTTATTTATTGTGGTTTAATAAAGTCAGGGTACAATGTGGGTGTTGTGCTCTTGCTTTCATAGAGTGAGAGCTCTTCTTACAATGTGGCTTTCCAAGAATGGTATCCTTTACTATTAATTGACCTCAGCCAGATCAATAATGTTGAAAATATAGTGATTATGCGATGTAAATTATAGGTATACTTGTGTATCCTTGCACGATATAATTGTTAAGGGTAAGGATAAAAATAACCCTCCTCACAGGCAACTGAGTTTACCTTTAACCCAGAGCATCCTTGCCATTGGCCACTGGAGTTGGATGTCAATTGTAAGAGCAATTATTGCCAAATAACTGATTCCAGATACATGCCCACATACTTTGGCCACATTCCCTCTGAGAGCTGAGATTATTGTGAATGAAATCTTCCAGAAGTAAGACGTTGGCGAAACAAGCCAACTGGAATTAGTATCCAAGTTATCCAAATTTAGTACTAATTTTCTCTGACAAAATCAAGGGGTTATTTAGGACATAGTGAGTACTAAAATTTTTACTTATTAGAAATACAGACTCAGCACTAGAAGCAATAAAAATGTATATTCATGGAATATCAAGTCACAAGAAAATACAATAGTTGGATTTTAACTATAGACTTCTCATAACATCATTAAACTATATATTCTTTCAAAGTCAGTTAACTTATATTTATCAAAACATCTTAGAAGGAGATCTACCTGATGGCTTTATACACATGTGGAATATAAACTACTACAACCAAACAGCTGGCAAAACAACAGAACTAACTTTTACACTCATTAGATATTATAGTAGTTACTAAAGGGCAAGGGAAGTGAAATAAGATGAATGAGTAAATGTCTTTTGGTCATGGGATGGCACTGGACCTTTAGTGGTGGGAGGACAAATATTATATATAGAGATGAGAAATAAATTGTTAAAGTCCTATAATATGGAGAACCAATGAGAAATGTGTGGAAACTTAAAATTAAAAATCAGTTAAAATTCATCTATGAATTAATTTTATTTACTACAATAGAATAAAATACTATTGCATCAAAATATCATATAATCCATTCAAATTAAAACTTTAATTAAATTGAAGCTTGGCATTTATCCTCAGCATTAGCATGTCTCAACTCAGACTCAATACAATTTAAGTGCTCAAGAGATGCTGACCATAGAGCAATTTAACTATGAAAATTCTAGTCAGGCAAATGATAAGGATACGTGAAAGAACAAGAGAATAAATGAACAAATGAAGAAGTAGAAAAAAGTAGTTACTTTAAATTTATGGTACCAATGAACAATTATACACAATAGAAGTTTAGTTTCCATTTTTTTAAATTTTTAGTGTATGTTTAGTAGATCCAATGTTTTAACAATATTGGCTTTTGGACATTTTATTTTGGTTTTGATGTCACACCCAGAGGTTCTCAGAGGTTACTCCTGGCTCTGCACTCAGAAATTACTCCTGGAGGGCTCATGGGGATTATATAAGAAGGCCGTGTGCAAGGCAAACACCCTACCCACTGTGCTACCACTCTGGCCCCATTCAGAACAATATTAAACTAACTATTGCACTAATTTTTTGGGGGGGTTTTGGTTCAAGCCCAGCAGCGTTCAGGGGTTACTCCTTGCTCTACACTCAGAAATCACCCCTAGCAGGCTCAGGTAACCATATGGGATGCCAGGATTCGAACCACCATCCTTCTGCTTCTAAGTCAAATGCCCTACCGTTGTGCTATCTTTCCGGCCCCTGAACCAATTAATTTTACAGTACCTTATATTTCTATTACCAGCTAACATATAAATTCCCTAAAATATATGTACCCTGATTTCAACATGGCCCTCAACTACAAATTTAATAAATAGGGCATTACAAATAAAATGTTTTATAAGTCTGTAGGGAAAATGGAGTTACCTAAGTACATTATGTGGTATAACCTGAAGATATTTAAAGAAATATTTTTCCCATTGGAAGGGAAAAGAATTTCAGAAATAATTTTTCTACTGCAATATGAGGCTTGCTGTTTTTGATTAAATATGATTTCAGGTCTGGTAATAAATAAACTACTGTATTTCCATACAATACTGAGGACCTATAGAAAAAAATAGTCAAGATCAATGGCCTATGACCAAGTACTAGACTCTCTAGTATAATTTTCCCCCTGAGTAACAATATAAAGATTCATAAGTGAGGAAGATATTATAGAGGAGAAACATTGACAATATGCTATTTCATTTGGTAAGCTCTATATAAAGCAAAATTGCTTTCCAGGTAGAATTCTATAAATCAGTGAAAAGGCATGATACATACAATTCTTTGGGGGAAAGGGAATTATTTTTATTATAAGAATATTTTATTGGGGGGTGTTCTTTTTTTTTTTTTTGGTTTTTGGGTCACACCCGGCAGTGCTCAGGGGTTACTCCTGGCTCCATGCTCAGAAATTGCCCCTGGCAGGCACGGGGGACCATATGGGGCACCGGGATTCGAACCGATGACCTTTTGCATGAAAGGCAAACGCCTTACCTCCATGCTATCTCCCTGGGGCCCCTGGGGGGTGTTCTTTTTTATAACTGAAGCCCAACTGCAAATATGTTTGTAATTGCAGTGCTTAAATAAAGATATTCTATTTTATTTTTATACAAGATAATTTTTATTTTTTTATTTATTATTTTTATATATACAAAAATCCTTCATCAGTTTATATATTACATTGCTAAATCATTTTAATTTTTTTGGTTTGGGGGCCACACCCGCTGACGATCAGGGGTTACTCCTGGCTATGCGCTCAGAAATTGCTCCTGGCTGGGGCCCGGGAGATAGCATGGAGGTAAGGCATTTGCCTTTCATGCAAAAGGTCATCAGTTCGAATCCCGGTGCCCCATATGGTCCCCCGTGCCTGCCAGGAGCAATTTCTGAGCATGGAGCCAGGAGTAACTCCTGAGCACTGCCGGGTGTGACCCAAAAACCAAAAAAAAAAAAAAAAAAAATTGCTCCTGGCTAAGGAGACCATATGGGATGCGAGACAAATGAGACAAATGCCCTACCGCTTGCACGACCACTCTGCCCCTCTTTTTATGTTTTTATACCTAATATCTTAATAGGCCAAAGGACTGAGCATATGCTGTGCATTAGGGACCTTTAGGACCTATCACTGGCTCCACAAGGCTCCATGAGCACTGTTAAGAGCAAAGGAGTAGCCCCCAAACACCAAGGTTGTAATGGTTCAAATCCAACAAAATGAAAGCAAACACACAAAAATAAGTATGTGTTAATATTTTTAGAGCAGAATAAGAATCTTCTGTATGATGTAGATATTAACAGTATGCAGCCAACATAGGTTAATGATTCCACTTATAACCTAAGTGTATATGATTGACCTAAATAGCCTACTATCTTACTACCTTCTATTTTAGTCACTAAGCATCATCGTAAATATTGGATTGTGAAACCAAGGATCAGCAGCTACACTTAAGCCATTATTTTGGAATCATTTTATTCATCTACTATAATACCTAGTAACTGCCAGAATTTTCAAATGATGAATTTTAAAATTGAGTTTTTATGTACTAAATCATCTAATGTATTTCACACTAATGGACAGATTTAAGACCTTTATGCCAACATCTAACAGCCAGTTAGTTTGCTGAAATAGGTACATAGCTTCTAGTCTAGTTCTTAAATTAGTAAACAAAGAAATGCCACCCCAAACTTCCCAAACAGCTGTTTTATTTCTCTTAATTTATACTTATTGCCCCTGAGCTGAGGACCGATTCCAAAGGAACTGTAGTTCCCATACGTAAGTGTAGTAGTTTCCTTATTCTCTGAGTGGGGAGAGGTTTTTTTATGATTTTTTTTCTTTCCAAATACACAAGTCATCTTGTGCAGTAAAGCCTGCTTGTCAATGCACATGTCAGCCAACTTAAAAAAGAATAGTCTGAGAAAAAAAAAGTAAATTATTTAAGTGGAGTTGTAGAGGTAGCTTGAAAGAATTCTGTTTGGAAGGTTTCTTTGCTTCGTTCTGCCAATGGAAGGCAGGCTCTGGATCTCTCACTAGTGAGCTTCTGTCATAACTCAGGCTGACAGTTCACATTGAAAATTCTGTTTTCTTCCTTTCCAGGAAAGAAAGTCAAAGTTAAGCCAACAAACTGTTGTTGGCAAGTACCTGACTTTTGTTTCCTCGTCTTCAAATTAGTCATTTGGGCTTAGTATGGTATTGTTGAGTAGGTTCCTAGGATTTGGGGTTGCAAATTTGAGTCGGTAAATAAACACAATTTTTAGAACTTCTTAGCAATGAAAACTTTGACTACCTGAGAGCAATAGCTGGAATGGAATGGAATGTTTCTCCATAGAAACAGAAGTAGCATTGTATAAAAACACACATTAAATTACCTAGACAGAACCACCATGGAACCACCATTACTATGTGTTTGTGCATGCATGTGTGTGTGCTTGCGCGCGCGCGCGCGTGTGTGTGTGTGTGTGTGTGTGTGTGTGTGTGTGTGTGTGTGTGTGTGTGTGTGTGTGAGAGAGAGAGAGAGAGAGAGAGAGAGAGAGGACAAGAGAGAGAGAAAGAGAATGCAGTTGAATTTGGCAATAAACTCTCTTAGGGTGGTCTGTTTCACTGAGTTATCCATCAAGTTTATTCTAACTCACTGAATTCAATTAGTGTCAACACTCTAATAATTACAGGGAAAGTAGGGAGGAGTCAAAACTATTATCAGAATTTTCCTCCTGTAGAAATTGAAAGCAGAACAGGTTCCTCTTTCACTTGATTTTTGAAAGTTCTCCCATTCGTGTGTTGTTTGGGATCACTGTAGTGAACTCTTCCAAAATATTTGCAAAAGAGAGAATATTGGTTTTATTTCAAGGAGTACAGAGGTGTGACTTACTTTATGAAAATCAAAAATTTATAAAATTCCAAACAGTGCACACACAGTCACAAAAGAAGGAAATTAGAGGATAAATGATAGTCTTCAGTAATGGAAAATGCAATTATTTTCAAAGAAGAATTCACATTATTTAGAAAATAACATTACAGGTTCCATAAGAATTTTAATTTTCTGACCACACAAATTAACTTATCACTTTTACAGATGTTTTATTTATGCTTCTACCATGTTACAGGCAAATTTATAAAATATTAAATCATTACCAATTTCATTATAATCGGGGAGTTGACTGGTTGTATCTACATTGTATCTGAGGAGGAGACAGGCATGAGAAATGGGCAAATATATACAACACTTATGGATTTTGTATTTGCTTAATATTTATATGTGTTTACTATGTATCCACATAATAGTGTTGTTCTACTAAACTTACTAATCCGTAGATAATACAGTATTTGCAAGACCAGTTCATTAAGGTTAATTTGTTCAAAAATATTAGAATCATTAATTTCTGGCTTATAGCTAATGACTGTTCTCAGCCAGTGTCTTGCTTCATCATTAGTGTCACAGAGATTATAACTCACACCCAACTGTTTTTACACTATCTAATAGAATCAATTGATGCACTGGTTGACAAGATGCTGTTCTGCATTTTGTCATCACACTAATGCACATGGCTTAAAGGCATTGGCATCCATAATATGGGGCAGTTTTGTAGGAGACTAGAATAGGCTGAAGCTGCAAGGGCCATTTTCATAAAATATTAATGAAATTGAAAAATACACTGGGGTTGAAGGCTTGTCTGCTAAATGTAAGGTAAAATCTATTCTGTTCTGCTTTCTGATGACTGTAATTAGCAGCCCTAATTAAAAATTCAAACCTTGTGTATATTTGAAAGCATGAATCTTAGCTCACATCGTGTTTATTTCCTTTACAAAGTATTTTATTTTACAACACTAATTGAACAGGATTCTTCCTAGTCCGACAGCCACAGCTGGCTGGAGCCAGTTTATGTATCCAGTCTCTCAAGACTACTTCCTTTTGCAAGCAATAAAACATCTTTAAAAAACATGTATGTGCTCTCTATGAGCCATTAACTCTGTGCCATCCAGCACCAGACTGGTCCTTTCCTCACACATTGTTGTTTTTTTTTTTTCTTCCCTTAAATGTGACCTCTTTGAAGAGGCTGCTTTTTTCTGATCTTCAATATTTAATGTGGATTTACTTACATTAAATGACCACCTTACTGAAGGAGCGAAGGCCCACTTCTGACATTATTTATGAACGACATACACTGTGCAAAAAAAATATGGAAGGAACTGCCCCGGAATACCTATTAGTGCTCGTTGAAATAAAATCTACTTTTGTCATTGTTTTCTAAAGTTATTTTGAAATCTGTGGTGTGGTCAGAATGTTGACATCTCACTGAGGGGTGTTCAACAGCAACTAAGTGCGCATTGATTAGAATCTTGTGACCTGGAAGAGAGAGGGAGGAGTGGGTTGGGCTAAACTGGAAGTGAGTCAATTGTTGTGCCCAATAGGTCAGGGATGCTTAATTATTTTTTTTTCAGTGATACTAGAAATAACATTTGTTTCAATGGGTGCCTATTAACTAATGGCAAGAAAGAGGTGGAGGAGGAAAGAGGTAGAGGAGGTAGAGGAAGAGGTAGTAAGAGAAACGGGAGGAGGAGGAAGAATGGAGAGATATGAGAGAAAAATAGGAGGAAGAGAAGAAAATGAAGAAAAGACATTTGTTTTCTGATCAGATCAGTGTGGTTTGGGAACGTTAACAACTGATTTTGGTTTAATCTGACCATGTTTTCATCTCTGGGCCTTAATTTCCTCAATTGTAAAATGGGATTGGTTATAAATGCTTTATTTAGGTGTTTAATATAGCAAAAATAATCCAAAAAATTAGATTCAGAAAACAGTTTTCTTTCTTTCATTCTTCTTCCTTCCTTCCTTCCCTCCCTCCCTTTCTTTCTTTCTTTCTCTCTCTCTCTTTCTTTCTTCTTTCTTTCTTTCTTTCTTTCTTTCTTTCTTTCTTCTCCTTCCTTCCTTCCTTCCTTCCTTCCTTCCTTCCTTCCTTCCTTCCTTCCTTCTTTCTTTCTTTCTTTCTTTCTTTCTTTCTTTCTTTCTTTCTTTCTTTCTTTCTTTCTTTCTTTCTTTCTTTCTTTCTTTCTTTCTTTCATTTTAGGCCACACCCAGTGATACTCAGGGGTTACATCTGGCTCTGCACTCAGAAATTGCTCCTGGCTTGGGGGACCATATGGGACACTGGGGGATCAAACTGCGATCGGTCCTAGGTCAGCTGTGTGCAAGCAAACACCCTACTGTTGCGCCACCACTCTGGTCCCACAGTTTTCTTTTTAGAAAGAATTGCAGAGCTAGAATGACATTGCAATGGATAGGTGCTTTCCTTGCATAAGGCTGATTTGGGTTCAGTCCCCAGCATCTTATATGATCCCCAAGTGTGCCAGAAGTGATCCTTTAGCTCAGAGCCAGGACTACTGCCTAAGCGTAGCCAAGTGTGGCCTCAAAACAAAGATAAAATAAAATAGAATAAAATGTCTTGTAGATACAAGGGATTCATTAGCAGTCTGTTCTTTTTCTCCAAGACTTTCAAATCCTGAATAGAAAGTGGGTGGTCAATATTATTAGAATTATATTTTAACTTCAACAGTTTGGTTTACATAACTCATTCTCTGCAATTGCTCTGAGGATTCAAAGAAATGACCAGGCAACAAAGAAACAAGTTTTTTTCCTTCTATACCTTCATGAAGTATTGATCTGATTTTTCCTGAAAGTTCCATTTCCAATATAGTAGTAAAATTTGCATGAGTGAAAAAGTTGAATATTATGTTGTACTGACATATTATAATTACTTACCCACCAATTCATTACTTTAAGTGAGTAAATGAATGAATAAGCAACTATGCTTGATGGCAAAAAGATTAACTACACTATTAAGAAAACAATATTTTTCAATATTGGGAATAAAGCAAGTTATTTTATACAACTACAAACAGTTTAGCTTATAGAAATCATGTAATGTTTGCCCCAGGCATGGGATCTATATTCCTTACACATGGAGATTTCTCACCAAAGGAAATGAAAGTTTTTCTGGAGTAAAGAGTATTGAACATGAGGCTATTAAGAGGATATGAGGTCTGCTAATATTTGGATTATTGATTTCTTCAACTGACAAATGTTACAACCCCTCCCCACCCTTGCATAAACCACATTTACTTAATCTATTGGCCGTGAATGGCTTTCTTTTCTGTTTGAAAGGGCAGAGGTACAATGAAGAATGTTGTATCATGGAAAAGAATTTCATTTGATTTGTTTCGGTTTGGGTTGGTTTTGGATCTCACCCAACAGTGCTTAAGACTTCTGGCTCTGTTTACAGGGGTTGCTCCTGGAAGGCTCAAGCTCTGGGGATCATATGAGATGTTAGAGATGAAATTCAGGTCAGCCACATTCAAGGCAGGTGCCTTACCTCCTGTACCATCACTCTGGCCCTTGATTCAGTGACCTAAAGGATAATTGGAACAGCTAGAGAAGAATGTAGTAAATTGGAGGGGAAAAATGGGGGAGCAGTGGTTAAGCTCGGAAACTTGAAAAAACTGGCAAGATAAAATGAAGGCCTAGTGAAATGCTGGATGCCATGAGACCTGACAGACCTCAAATATGTTCTGTCACAGGATAGTGGTCAGTTTGTTGCCTATCTTGAAGGATCTGTAGAAGGTAAGAAGTTTCTCTAGTAACAGAGTTAGCCAGTGGCAGTCAAGTTCTGTGACTGTGCAACTTTACCTCAGGGCATGTTTCTCTCTTCCCAGTGCCCAAGGAGACATGTGAAATCACCTTCAGGCACACAAGAAACAAGATATAATTCCACCCTTTCTAGAACATTCCAGTCTTGGCCATAATATATAAATAACATTATTTAATACATTATATGTCACATCATATATATTGTTTATGTAATATGTGTTTATATATACATATATGTTCAGAAACTGAGCTGTAATCAGCTCCACAGTGTATGTCACAGCCAATCATCCCTCCTCAGCTCTCAATGATCTTCCCAAACATCCTTCCAACTGCTATTTGTACACTTGCCATTTTACCTTCAGTCATCCCTGAATAACCATGTTAGCAGATCGCTAAAAATTGTGTTTCCCTGAGCCTGGAGTCTCCCACCTTCTCTCATTTTCACAGAGCAAAAAGATGGAGGGTTTAGTCTAAGATATGTAGCAAGAGTTGAATAAAAAATATGTGGAATGCCCATTACAGGCAAAAAGTTGAATTATTTGTAAATGAAAAAGCGAGCTTCGAGTCTCTAGCGATATTAGAAAATTAATACTTATTATGGAGATTGTTTTCCTCATCACATTTTCCTAGGAAGTTTCTTATATCCAGCATCCAAAGTGTACTATCCTTTGCCTTAAGAAAGGACATACATTAGTTGCCTTTGGATCAGACTCTATTTTCTAATTTTTAAGAAATAGAATAAGATATGATGATATCAAGAGAGACACAAAGGATCTAGACAATTGCCTTTTTGATTTCTTAAAATACCTGCTTATAGAAAATTGACCTATAGAAGACTGAGCAATAGTATAGCCGGTAGGGTGTTGTAGTCTTCTAAACCTACTAGAAATGATTTCTGAGTGTAGAGCCAGGAGTAAACTCTGAGTGTCACCAGTTGTGATCCAAAAAGAAAAATTATCTTTCTGTTCTTTCACTGTTTCTTCCTTTAAAATTCTTACTTTCCTAATGACAATGGACCAATAGAGTTAAGAAGGAAGCTAATTGTCCTGTGTCTTCCAAGAAGGTAAACATCTGACTGCTACTGAAAAGGTACATTTACATGGAGGTGGGAAGAAGCAACTCAAGGTTTCCACCAGTTTTACTGCCCCATAATATGACCTAAACAGAGGTTTGATCTCTGCAGAATTAGCTTGAAATCAGAATACAAGGGTGTTAGTGGAAGAGGCTTCCAAAACACCTGACTAAACTGAGTTTTTATATAATTGGACTTGATAGTTGATTTATCTATTTTTATGGTCATATTTTCACATCACCATATTTTCTGTTCATAGAGGATGCTTGGGATGGCAATGTCCATATATGTGTGATAGGGAAGATAGTTTAATTTTGATTTGTTCTTTGAAGACTGCGAATGTCTTTTTGATATGTTAATCCATATTTAGGGATTATTGTAAATCCACTGGTGAGTGAGGTTCCCACTCATTATCCCCTTAAACATACTCATCAAGTCACAGGATGCATATTTAAAGCAAAGTAGGTTCATTATCCATAAAAATGGATGGAGGTTCAGTATCCATAAAAAATGCTATTGAACCCCCTAAACGCCCTGAAAAATCCCTATGAAAGTTCTAGAAATATCTTATAGGATGACAAAAATGTTAAGCACCCTCTTTTGGCTTATCTTGCTTTTCTATTTATCTAACCTATTAAGCTTAACTCCCAAGAGGCCTTCTATTATCTATTGGCCTTATATTTTTTATGAATCAGAAATGATGTGCATATTTTACATCAGTAATTTGTCCTGTTCACCCATGGATGAAGAACTTGTGGGGGTCCAGACAGAACTTAAAATGAACAATGTATATTAAATACAACTCACCAGCTTGTTATTATTGTTTTATCTATTCTTTACATAGACTATTTCTTCTGAGCTGCCCGAAGTACTATTCTACATGTTAAATAAATGAATAACGCTCAGAATCCTGCTATGAGGCACACAGATTTGCAAAAAACAGTGGGGAAAGAAGAAAATGAAATCTCAAATGTAGAACATAACATTCTTTTTATAAGATGAAGTTAGAAATTGCCTCTTTTGAAGGGAAGGGGAGCAGAAATTATAAACAATGAATTGATGGCCTTTAAGTATGCCTTTAATTTTTGCTCTCTCCCACCTACAGTCATAATATTGAGACCATTTACACGTATCAATTAGGTTTTCTGCCACTGCATAGGTAGGAAAGTATAGGCTAATATAAACAATAGCATTTCTAGATCAATTATCATTGGCATACTGGTATTGAATTGACTCCACCAACGACCTTGTTTAAATTGACGTGTTTAAAAGGCTAAAATGAAATGGGATGTTAAAATCTAGATTACTTCAGAATTTGAGCTATTTGTTGTAATTTGCAGAATTTCTTTTACTTCTAAAGAAAAATGATACTAACTAGTGCCTGTTTGGTCAAAAAGATCTATTTTTCTGAGTAAGGTGTAGTGAAAACATCTTAGTAGTAGAACACATGGCAGAACAACTAAAGGAAAAACTATGAAAAAAGATGTCAGAGTTCCTATGAGCTCAACGAATTGTCTGTAATTTGAGATCTCAAAGTCAGAGCCAGTCAATAGCATCTCACACATGAATTCTGCAAATCAAGTTTAGATTATTCAGTTTCTCAACACCTGGTCAATACCTTTAGAACAATGAACTGGAACTAAAGGCTTTTGAGGCATTTACAGTTAAATAGATCTTATAACATTTTTGCATTTTTTTCTGACCAACCTACCATATTCAGCCCCCTACTGCCCATACTACTACACTTTTAATATATTTTTATTTTGATCATAGTGACTTACATATCGTTGACAATATATTTTAGGTACATATTAACATAAAACCAGGGGAATTCCCATCACCAAATTGTCCTCCTTTCACCTCAGTTTCCGTCCTGCCTCCCATATTCTCCGCCCTCATCCCCAGGGGTTGCTAGCATGAGTGATCCCCTCTATGCCTAGCTTACTACTTAGTGATCTTACACCTGTTTGGTCTTGGTACCTCCCTTATTTCCCCCTCTAATTGGAAGTTGGGATTAGATAGTTCAAATTATGTGGTTTTGTTTGAAGAAGAGAAAAGTAATAAACTGGGGTAAAATTCAAAGTTAGAATAGATCCTTTATTTAGCCAAGGATGTTAATACTCTGCTATGGACATAGAGTGGGTATACAATCCATTCCCTCATCAGAGATCTAGATTAAATATTAGTTTTAATAATGTTCTGTGATTTTTTAATATTTATTAACTTACTTGGTTTAAGTTTTGTGTTTTTGTGACTTCAATTTGTCAGTGACATCTCAAAATAGATGACTAAACATTTATTATAGTGTTATCTTGCTTGCTTAAATCTCTTCTTTTTAAAATTTTTTATTAAAATTATGATTTACAAGGTCATTCACAATTGAGTTCTAAACATACTGGTTATCCACCAATCTCATCGCCAGTGTCAACTTTGCTCCACCAATGTTCCTCAAAACCATCCTATATCTTTTCTTATCACCCCCATACCCCTGCCCCAGTCTGTTATTATAACAGGCACCTTTTTAAGTTTATTTGCTAAAAGCTGGTAATCATGATTTTAGTGTGGTTGACTCTGTGATTTGTATATTTAACTCTGTTCTTCCTTAACACCACTAATGTATCCTGGGGTTGAGTGTTCTAGACAGCTTTCACTTAAATTATTGCATTCCCTTATACAGTTATGCTAAATATCACATAAAAGTAATATCCTGTATTTATCCTCTTCCAGATTACTTCTTTTAACATGATATATTTTAACATAGTAAATTCTTTTAACATGATATCAGTTCTAGGCATGTTACATCAAATTGCATGATTTGGTAGCTCCTTATAGCTATATAATGTTTCATTGTGTGTATACACACAAATAAATATATATATATGTATACATTCACCTTCATGAACCACTCATTTGTTGCTGAATATCTAAGTTGATTCCAATTCATAGCTAAATGATGCAATTAATATTAGCGTGCATAAAGATCCCTCTTTTACCTACAAATAAATTCTAACCTCTAGGCCCAAAGTTCTCTAGCTACAAGTTTAATTCCATCTCTCTTATAACAGTATGTTCACCATTTTGCAAAGCCTGTCGCTGTTCATTCTGCCTGAATTTTTCTCTCCTTTCTGGACAAAATCTTTACTTATCACTTCATTTTTTATTTTGGGGTATTTTTGCTTGTTTGTACTTGTTATTTTGTTGGCTACGATCAGACCTTCCTCTGCCTTTTATTCAGAGATAGCTCCTGGCAGTATTCAATAGACCATCTAGTCCTGCAAGGGTTCTCAAACAATGACCCACAAGCCACATGTGGTATTTGAGAACATTTATTTGGCCTACCAAGTGTTTTTTTTTGTTTGTTTTGTTTTGTTTTTTTGTTTTTTTTGGGGGGGGTCACACCCAGCAGTGCTCAGGGGTTACTCCTGGCTCCATGCTCAGAAATTGCTCCTGGCAGGCACAGGGGACCATATGGGGCACCGGGATTCGAACCGATTACCTTTTGCATGAAAGGCAAACGCCTTACCTCCATGCTATCTCCCGGGCCCCAACCACCAAGTGATTTAACCATTGCTCCCTCTCCTGCTTAGTGGCTAACTATCCCAGGCCAAAGTGTACATTGTGTTGAATGTGCTTTGTACTCTCCAACTCTCCTCTTTTTCTCTCAACCCCTCTTATCAGTATTGGGAAGAGTTCCTCAAACTATGGCCCACAGACCACTATTGTTCATAGTTTTTTTTTTTTCCTAAAAAAACAATAGTTCCAGCCCTACAACAGTCTGAGGGCAGTGAACTGGTCTGTTGTTTAAAAAGTTTGAGGACCCCTGAAAGCTGCTGGGGAACTAAAAATGGTTGGTCTCATGCGAAGCATGCAAGTTAACACCTGTATTATCGTTCCAGACCCACTTCACTTATATTTTAATTTTCTAGAGTGTAAAGGGAGATGTCTAGACATTCTATATAAATAATCCTCTCTCCATCCCCATAGTACCTTAAGTTTTCTTCACAAAATTTAAACTATTAATATTATATTTCATATGTAGATTTGTTTTATGTCTCATTTTCCCAATGTGTTGTCCCATCTGCATAAAGATCTCATCTCTTTTCTGTGCAATTTGTACAATGTCTGACACAGTATTACTTATTAAATACTGATTAAGTCTACAAATTAGTTAATGTAAAATATAGATCTATAACTTCCATTGGTTGACGATTTAGCTTATTTTTTAAATTAATGTTACTTTGAGAAAATAATCTAATCATGAAGATTTTGCATACTTATGTATGACATAAGGCTAAAAATCTTTTTTTAATTTATGAAGCATGAATGTTGGTGCATAGGAGTTCTTCCTGATTCACTTCTAGGGGGTCAGTTTTGATGGCATTTGAGGGACTATCTAGAGTTGGGACTGAATACAGGGCTCCAACATGCTGATTAATGCTCTGATCCTTCAAACCAGCTCCCTGATCTTTAACACTAATAATCTCTATTTTACACAATATTTATGATAACAATTTAATAAGATGGTATAAGAAACATTTTAAACACTCAAAAATGTTAGTATTCTTTAAATTTGGATTTGATTTCAGAATTATCAGATTAAAATATTATTTAATCCATCAAAATTCCTCAATTGTGTTGCAGTCACAACTCTTAAAAATTTAATATAAGTAGAGTCCTATTTCACTAATTTCTGAGTTCTGTGGAATACAATAAGTGGGGTGGTGAACAAAGAATAGGCTCAAAAAGGTGTATTAAATGAATTAAGAAATCCTAGGCTTACCTAAAATCACATAGTCCAAGGCTCAGAAGAATATTTAATATTCTGTTCCATGTCTAATGAAGCAAATTTCCTCCTTTTAATAATAAGTCAAATACCACATATAATAACATTTAGAGAAATTCATTTGAAGATATGACTCAACTATCACTTAGAACAATAAGTATTTTTTTGCTTTTGGAAATTTTAGTAGGAAAGAGAATGATCTTAGATTAAAAAAATTAAATTCCTGCTTTTAAATCTCAGTAGTATCATTACAAGTTCATATTGGAATCTTTCTTAATCATTCTAAACTTCAGCTATTCTTTCATATATTAATTATATATGTAGCTGGCATATGTAATATTATTTGTATGGTTGTTGCTGTTGCTGTTTCTGGGCCATATTCAAGTACTTGGGAGCTTCTCCTAGCTTGGTGTTTAAGCATTTCTCCCAGTGGCTTTTGTATGGAAGAAAATTCACACTACTAGAGTGGCCTTTACATATAGTATAATCAAATATGCCTGGGACTTACTTCTATTATTGCTAAAATACCCTTTATTCTCGTAGCTTAAACCAGTGGTAGGCCCTCATAAATGTTACACTACTTAATTTCAAGTTAGAAATTAAAAAATAAAACCAAAGTTTCTCTGTATTGTATTTTTTAACTGTGGCTTATTTTCTCTATGTTATTGATGATAGTGACCATAAAATTATTAATTATTTGGTAGAAAGGAACATCTTTTTTTGTTTTATCTTGTTTTTGGGTCACACCTGGTGATGCTCAGGGGTTACTCTTAGACATGCACTCAGAAGTCACTCCTGGCTTGGAGGACCGTATGGGATGCTGTGACGCTAGCGGTAGGGCATTTGCCTTGCATGCACTAACCTAGGATGGACCACACAGACTGTGGTTTGATCCCCTGGCATCCTATATGGTCTTCCAAACCATTTTTCTAATTGATAATCAATATATGAGAAATTCAGTAAATCTGCATATGATTGGAAACAATATAATTTAAGAAACTACACAAATAGACTTCCCAGCTTGAAGTAACGTTACTGGAGAGATTTCATTTGTATGACATTAAATTGTAAACAATTTTTATACAACTTTAAGGCATAAATCTACCAATTGAATCTGGAGGTCTATTGAAGCCCTATTCACCTTCTTACTTGTTGCCTTATAAAAGACACCTATTCTAAGCTATCTAAACTTTATAA